>BMAO01018964.1:0-25532 GCA_019973975.1 Trichonephila clavata
AAGATCCGGAGAGCGAGCCGGCCAGGGAAGCAATTCAATCTGGTGATTGACGAAGAAGCTTTGGGCAATGCGTGCCAGGTGTGGTCGCGCATTATCCTGTTGAAATATGGCTGTGGCCAATCCCTGAAGGTAAGGAAGGACAAATGGCTCTAACACCTCAGAGATGTAGCGCTGGCTGTTTAAAGTACCGGCAATGCGTACTAGAGGAGTGCGAGAGTGATATCCAATACCGCTGCATACGATAATACCCGGTGCAGGACCAGTGTGGCGGTACATAACGCTGCTGTTCAGCATCCTCCCTCCACGATGTCTCCAGACTCGAATCTGACCATCGTCGTGTTGCAGACAGATGCGTGACTCGTCAGTAAAGACAACTTCATTCCATTCTGCCACCCACATCCTTCTTTCATCGCACCATTGGCGGCGGAGACGTCTGTGGTTCTGCGTCACGGGTAGACCAAGCAATGGACGTCTTGCGGACAGACCACTCTGCTGTAAACGGCGTCGAATGGTACGCGCAGGCACTGAATGATGCGTTACAGACTCAATGTGCTGTGCTATGGTTCGTGATTTGACTGAGCGATCCGTCACTTCCATGCGCACAGTTTGACCGTCCTCACATGGAGTGGTGCACTGAGGTGGATGCTATCGACCACGTCGGTCCGTCGTACCTTCCTACATCCAATGATCTTATATCCGCATTACAGTTGTTTGGTTTCGTCTAACACGACTACCGACTTTCCTGAAAGGTAATCCACAATCTCGGTAGGTCACTATCCTTCCTCTGTCGAACTCGAATACTTGATCAAAAGCTGATCGCTGTTTTCTACGAGACATAACTGATCGTTTTTTGAAAAAACCACAAGAAAAACACAATTGCCGAACTTGAAATCGTCGAAATCTCCAAGCCTTAAATAGCGCTTCGAGGTGGCACCACAGGCGTGTGTGATGTGTGTCCGCGCTGAAATTCTAATCATTTGCATATCTCACCTCCGCTAATGCATGTTGTACATTTCATGTTATTTGCATCCTTCCTTCAGGGTGTTGCATTTACCGTGGCCAGCAGTGTATATTCGCCGTATAACGCGCACCTCTTTTTTACCAAGAAATTTGAAATATACGTGCGCAATGCTCTTATGTCTTTAAGTCATTTATTTGAGATATTATACCGAGTTATAAAAAGTAGTACATTTCTGTCATTGCTTTCAAATAAACAGCATTTTGATGTATGTAGAAGTCTAATTTTTTTCCTAAGCTTCTCTTTTTTTTATTTTTTAAGCCCTCGTTTTTATACCCGGCGTATACCACGCACCCGTAAATTTCGATCTTACTTTTTGTGTTAAAAGTGCGCGTTATACGCTGAATTTTACGGTACACGTTACAGTACCTTGAATTGGTTGTGATACATAAAACTTCCAGTAACTTTTGTAGCTTTAAAACACATGACCTCTTCAGAGGACATTTAAGCTTTTGGATTTTCATAGGAATTCTCCTAGAAATAACAATTCTACTTGTGTTGTGCGTTTCTGGAGAATGCTGTGGCCACGGTAGGCCAAATGGTCTAAGCATCGGATAATGGCTAGCGTGTTATGAGTTCGATCCCAGTACCATTTAAGACCCGCCGTGTAGGGGAGCGATGCAAGTAAAATCTGTCGAGAGCTCAAACGTCCTCCCATTGGTGTGGTGTGGTAGTTAGGAGAGGGGGGTTCCAGCTCAGGTGTCGTCTGCGTCACTTGACCATGGTTCAAAATTACGCGGACCATCCCCATAAGCCCTCGTGTAGCTGAACAGTGGGACGTTAATAATCGCTCACTCACTCTGGAGAATGCCGATATAGCGCTTTGACCAAGCCTCAGAATTTAATTATATATTTAACGGCTGCTCACGGTTTTAATTCAATCCTCAATTCTTTTAGAAATACATTGTTTATTTCGTGAAACTGAAAATGTGAGTGAATAAGAGAATTTAATTTCTTTTGAATTTAATAACGCGCGCGCGCGCGTGCGTTGGTAATCTATTTTTTTTATCATTCTTTTAATATTTTATCTATGTTACCAGCAAAGTATAAAATCCGGCATTGTATAGAATGCCTAAATCTAGCCGGCAATGTATGAAATGATTCCTATTTCACACATTGCCTATTCATTCAATAGAATGCCTAATGAGAAACCGCCAAATCATGAAATACATCTCAGATTCATTTCGAATATTGTCAATTGGCTCGACAAAACTTTTAACGCGTGTCTCAGGCTCAGAATCTGTTAGTTGTACATGCTGTTTGTTCTGAAATGTCAAAATACTCAATTTTACTTAAACTTATTCAACAAAAAAACGCTTTTTTTCTGTGTTTCCTAAAAATGGAGGAGCAAGCTATAATGTTGGAGAACGAGTCATGGTCTATAGCAGGGATCGGCAATCTTTGTCCTACGTGCCACATGGTACAATTTTCAGTGGCACTTTGCATTACTCAACAAATTTGCAAATTTTGGAATTGTTTCAAAAATGCTCTACTGTGTGGTTCACTGAATCATATTAATAGATTGATTTGACACGGTCCATCAAATTGTAGCCGTTGAATAGTTAATTCATGTCTATGGAACCGTGGTCCATCGACATGAAACAACTATTCAAAGGCTACTTGCCCAAAATTCGAGTTGATGCTCCAAAAAAATATTTTTTCTAAACTGAAATTACTTACTAGAAGTTAATAAGTGGTATAAAAAATGCTAAAATGACTACTAAGAAGGACCCCAGGGACTTTTGGTTGCTGAATAGCTATGATGTGATGTTTGCGGAAAATAAAAGTATAAACTCCTTTTAACTGTTAAAGAAGGCGTCAGTACCATAAAACAGTGGTTCCTAACCCTTGGTTCGTGGATCAAAGGTTATCAGGCAACTCAAGGAGCATTAAATTATTTCAATTATATTTACTGGGGTGAATTTTTCTCGTGTTAGTGCGACTTTCTATGGAAATCACTATATTTTATGTAAAATCATTTTATAATTATTTTTTGGTGCAACTGAATTTTACTCTGAAGGCATGTTTAAATACAATTAAATTGTTAAATCAAAACTATTTAATATATAAACAATCAACGTCCCACCCTCCGTGGGCCGCCGTAAAATTATCAAACATTGACCGATCTAGAAGAGAAAACTGTTGGGAAGAACAGCTATACAGTACTAAGTCACGGATTATTTTTTCCCTCAATGGGGCTGCAGATTGTTAATTTTACCATTTTCAGACCTAGTACATTCACCAGGGACTGGTATCCCTTTTTAGTGCGGCACCATATAGGCGATACCAAGTGCCGCCAATAATTTTGACACCAAGTTTGACGATGTGAACTTGTTCTAGGAATTTAATTTGTCAAGAGTAAAATTAAATTCCGGATTCTGGGGATGTGATAGAATTTTGAAAGAACTTTAAACCAAATACAAAAATATTACACGTTATGATATGGAACTGTACATCCTCCTACGTGAAACTTTCCAGAAAAAAACAGAAAATTATTTTTTTAAAAAGGTAATGTAATACACACACATACTTAAAATTTTGATTTTTTTCCCGAATGCCAATATATTGGCACTTGTAATGAGGGAGAAACAGGATGGTTTCTATCAGCTTGGAACTTCTGAAGGAATTTTAATACAAGAATATGCAAAATCACAATTTAACAATAATTTTTTAATGATAGTCTCATTATTTTGTCAGAATAACATTTGTATTTTTAGGAATATATAAGTCATTGATATAATTTCCTGATCATGACCTTTTTTCATACTTTGCCTAAATAGCTTTAGGCATTCTAAAGAATGTCTAGGCATTGTATAGAATGCCTAGGCAAAGTATGTAATAAAGCTCATATTTCATACTTTGCCTAAAAACGTCCCGCATTGTATAGGATTCTTAGGCATTCTATAGAATGCCGGTATTTCATACTTAGCCGGTAACATCTATACGAGATTCGAGAGAACAGTCCTAATACTTATTAGAGACTTGACGTTTATCTCTTTATTTCGAAAAACCGAAAAAAATTTCTTTGTAATCGTCATGCATTAAAATTTTCAAATGATGACTTATATTAGTGGAAAACTACTGTGTATCGTGTACACAAGAAATTTTGAAAATAATAGTAATTTTTATAAAATCAAAAAAATAAACCTACATTCGCACTTTCCATATCTTTGAGCATATTTGTGATCGCAATTGCATTTCTTGTTTCCATCTTGGTCGAATTCACAAGTTTTTACGTGTTCACCACAATCGCATTCTGAAAATATTATAAAATATAAAGTACATATTAAGGAAAATAAATGAATGAAAAAAAATGCTGAAATTACTTGTCCCACCGAAACATGTTCCGTTAGTCTGAGCGTATCCTGGAAGGCATTCACAAACTTTGTTGCCTCTTTCATCGAAATGACAACTTTGGGAAAATTCTCCGCATTCACATTCTAAAGGGATACAGAAATAGTTAAAATGATTGTCTTAATTAATATACTCTAAAAATCACACTAAGTTTGATTCATTCGATGTCCCACTTTGATTCACCAATAAGTTTGATTCATATGCTGATTCATTTGATGTCACACTTTGATTCTCCAATAAATTTGTTTCGTATGTTAATTTATTTGATGTCGTACTTTGAATTGCCAATAAGTTACATCACAAAATAAAGATTATCTCATTTTTCAAGTCCTGCTTCTGGGTGCTGAGGGTTTTTGCTTATCACGAAACAAACACACATACAAAATATTTCAAGTACTATTTAAAAGAATCTGCAATAAATTAGAAATGTATTTCAAAAAGGGAATATATATATATATATACAGGTATAGGACAAAATAACAGGAACACCTATTTAAAAAGAAGTTTTTTGTCTTTCGTGAATTTACAAATATGCTGAAAAGAATGACTAATATGCATAGGATGAGCATTTTTCGTATTTTGAATTGAAAGTTGCTGGGAAATATTTTTGCATTTTTCACATTTTTGAGATAAATAAAAAATTTTAAAAACAAATTATTTAATATATTGAATAAGATGCAGTTATACAGACAAGACATATAGAATATCTCTCATTATGACAGTTGTAATCTTATACCCTGTACTACTTGCATTATGAGTGCAATAATCGACACGGTAATACCAGTGCTTCTCAAACTTTTAATATCCGTCTTTTCAGTCATAATTTTCATCGCGCTTCAATATAGGGTTAGTGTAGGGTAACCTACACTAACCCTATATTGAATTTAAGAAAATATAGTTTGAAGCTAAAACTACAATGGGACTTTAATTATTAACAGTACTCGTTATCAAGATTCTATACTGTTCGTATTAATTAGGACAAGTGGGAAAAACGACTTTTTTATAAAACCTTAACTTTTAATCATTACATATCTTAAGTAGACATAAAAATCTCAATTATATGCACGAAGTATATCTTTTTTTAGCAGAAATGACCTCTTGAAGACGTTTTGGCATTGACTCCGCTGTATAAAGCACATTATCGTGACTTTATCATCAAAGAAAAAAAATATACTTAAAAAGCAATTTTTATCATCTATTCTGTTGTCGTGCAATTCATATCAGCTTATCAATTCTTGAGAATACCCTGTAAGTTCTCAATATGATTTAGGTTTAGTGAATTACCAGGTCAAACTGGCACTTGTATTTTATTTTCTTGCATAAAAGTCTGGACTAATATCGAATTGTTGCCTAGAACCATGTCCTGTTGAAATATTCCATCAAATGTAATCATGAATTGAACAATCCTACAACGTTATATTTCTATGTATTTGACAGAATTCATCATGCCTTTAAGAGAAAATAAATTTCCAGTGCATTTGTTGTAAAAAAAAAGCCACCAAAACATTTCTTCAGAAGGTTGTTTTACAGTCTGTTCGATATGATCTGGTAGCAAATTTTCACCTTCACTTTTCTTAGTTTAGTTTATTTGTATCCCTGCACAAATAAAAGTGTTTTCTGACTAACATACGTTAACAGTTCAATATCGATATTTTTTGGCTCAAGCAAAAGGTTTTATCATCATTTTATGAGTTAGAAATTGTTTTTCCCTCGAGCTTGTTGCCTTACGACCAGCTTCCTGAAGCTTTTTGCATACAATTGAGGTTCTCACTTCAACAATATGATCCAACAAATCCTTTCAAAAGTCTGTGCTTCTCTACCTTGGATTTATTTTGTAATTTCTGATTAGAATCTATCAGTTCTTGGAGTAGTTTTCCACTTCTGCTCCCATTTTCTTTTTCCTTTTGGAAAGGATGTTCCGGAATCTTGAAGTAACCTTAAAATTCTTTAAAGCACTTGATTTGCCCACAAAACAGCCGTAACTATACCTCTCACAGTCATAGAAGTGTGTTCGTTAAGAGCGATTATTTTGAAACTCTTCCTCGGAATAACATCCATCTTTGAACAAGCAAAAGTAATATGTGTCACACGGAACGCAAAATACAACGACCAGCTGCCACACTGAAGGGCTCATAACTAGCTGCCAATACACTAAAAACAATCAAATGAGTAAATTTCAGTAAATGTCAATCTGTAATGTGTATCTATTCCTACTTCTCTCTAACCCCTCTTGTCTACTCTCGGATCCAGCTAGATGTGTGGGAAGAACTAAATATTCACTCGACATGATTCACTCTAATTATTTTATTGTCACAAAATATCAAGCAATCACAATAATAATCCAATTAAGATTGTTGATCAATACTAAGAGCGCGAAGGTGAGACCAGATATTCTGGAGATAATAATTACTAACCCTCAATTTTTCAATAATAATTACTGACCTCAAAATTTCTACGACAACTCATACAAGCTCAATTTCAACTCCGCCGCGCACTACAAGTTATCATCAAACTTCTATTTAAATAATGCTTACACTATCTGTACTCTTGTAAAGTCGAAGTCCTACTGTTGAGGCATTGAACGCTTATACTTGGCGGGATCAAATCCGATCTTATTGAACCTCACTGGGAAGTCTTCACAGCAAAATTTATAACTTAGATCCGCACTGCAATAACTCACGATCCTCCACTCACTAACTCTCAAAACTCGCGAGGTTGAGTAAAATATTCCTCTAAAAGATTTCCCAAGGAGTTAGTGGAAGGGGAACCGTATAGTTCCGTTACAAATCCTTCACATTACTTTGAGGCAATTATAACCGGCTTGAGGCGGTTCGAATCATCACTGGTAAACACATACCAATTTTAACAAGAAAAATATGTTTGTCAAAATTAATTTGAACAGTATAATATAAGTATTACATTTCGTATATAACAAGCCCATAAAAGTTACTAGTAATTACTAAATTTGTTTTTAATTTAATATTGATAAATTAATTATCAAATAATTTGTGCAGTACGGATACATTTATAAGTATATTATATCAGTGTGAGTGTGTGTGTGTTTTATTTTTCATTATATCAAAAAAAGTGTTTTGTTTTGCTTCCGTTCAGTAAATTGACAATTATTTTAAATATTTTATTTTCGACTTTTCGATATCCTCGCGCACCTCACAGATTGAGAAACGCTGCTTTATACTCTACGTACTGTTGAAGAGTGTCAGTTAAGGTACATTTGACTGTATTTCAGCATAGAATTTTTGTGAGGTTTTATTAATTTTTCTAACACCATTTAAAAATAGTAAGTCAAAGAATTTATATTATTATTTAAAGAACATACTACTCTTTTTGAAAATCTTTAAGCAATTCACTTGGACATTTAAATATCTAAATTTTTAAAATATACTAAATATTTAACTTAAAAACGTCAAGATTTAATCTAATATATTAAAAATACAGAAAAAGTCTTATTGATTTACTAAGAATTTTCTCTTTTATTGCTTTAGTTACGATAAAACTTGTCCCATATTGCTATATACAAATAAAGCCGGAATTGGAACCATACTGCAGAAATACATTTAAAAATTATTTCTATTGTATAGCTGTGGATTCCCCTAAAAACCTTTTGAGGAAATCAATTTTTATTTTGATATACCTTTTTTTAGATTACAAGTAATTCCAAATACATGGATCAATTTCATATTTACACTTTTCAAAACTTATTCTTAGGCTAGGAGTGTAGTTAATTTTATGGATTTATAAATATGCACGAAACGAATCAAGAATCATATACGATTAAAGAAATATACAAGTGGTTGAGTGAGTGAATATTAACGTCGCACTGTTCATACTGAGTACTGAAGAAATATACATGAAACAAAGAAAACGATTAAAGGTTGAATTCACAAGTTAAAAATTGTCCCCGACGCTTCAAAGAAGAGAGCTGAATTATTCTTAAATAAATAAACAAAAGTTACGGACTGGGACTTAAATTGTCAGTTTATATACACTGCAGAAAAACAAAAATAAAACTCAGTGAATATCAAGAAAATCAATATATATAATATATATACATAATTAAATTAGACCTAAAATTAAATTCCCTATACAACTTTTAACTTTTATTTTACGTTACATCTTCAAGTATTAAATTTAGTACCCACTTCTTTTGAGTAGCAGATGGACTTAAAAAGAATTTTTACCCCCTACCATTAATTTTTAATACATCGTATGCCATGTTTAACTTTCAAATATAATTTTTCTTCTTTTCAATGAGAAGAATACATAGAACATATGCCTAAGTGAAAAGCCACTTATACTTCACTTGGTGTCCATTTCTTAATCAGAGCAGACGCAGAATTCGCTCTTTGAATAAAAAAACCGTTTCTCTAAAATTGCTTGATGTTGAGTCTAAACACGACATATATATATTCCTTTCTAGTTACCTCTAAGAAAACGCATTTGTTAGAATATCGGATTTATTTGACAATTTTTTTTATACCGTGTGATCCAATGAATGGAAAAGTATACTCATAAGGAGGGCAAACTCTGGGTGTATTCTGAAAATAATATATTTTCAGCTATTATTTTTAAAGACTGATTACCATTTTAATAAAGTGTCAAGATTATTTCAACCTTTTCGATATTACATCACTTATTGTATTAAAAGAAATTTATCCTCCCAAAAAAACTCTGAAGTTTGAGATGTGTGTGTGTTGGGATTTCTATTACATTACTAAGCCAAATACAATCGGAAAATTTTTTAAGAAACTGGCTTACCTGTTTCTTTATATATATTCTTTTGCCAAGAATCCACTACATTTGTATGCGGTACACCATTAACATGGGTTATATCTGCATTAAAAGCCAATATAACAGAAACAAATACAACGTAAATCAACATTGCTATTTTGTAGGTCCACACGTTTAGCTTCCCTTTAAGTATTATTTTTTTTACTAAATGTTACGGTCTCATATACCAGAGAGATCATTTATTCCTGCAGCTGTTTGTGATGAAAATTTTCTCACTCTATAATAACCTCTCTTTATACAGATAAAGAGGCTTTTATCGTTAGATGCAGAACTGATCTAATTTAATCTTTGATCCAGCACATACTCATTCAAACTGGAAATGAGTCGTCATATGCCATAATAAACCTGCAGATTTCCAAGTGAAAAAAAACTACTTTACACTGATAATATTTAGAATTGATCTCTAATCTTTAAAGTAACATGCACAATGACATCGAAAATTGTTCAATGTAAGCTTTACTTTTAATCATAGTTCATCAGAAACTACATTTTTAAAAGCAGTATGAATATAAAAGAGGCTCAACTCTATTATATAAAAATATAGACATCATTATTTAAAGTTACAGTTTTAGAAAAATACTATTTATTTTGTTTTATTTATCACATATTCCTATAAGCTGTGTGAATAACAGCTTAACTTATAGATGACTCCAACTTCTTGAAATGTCTTTTAAAATACAAGCAGTTTCAATAGTTCCCGGATTGAGCTCTGACGTGAAAAAATAGTGCTGTAGAGCGACTACGATAATATTTCTGTGTTACTGCGCGCTCCGCCTTTTCTAAAAGTGATTTGTTTCAGATCATGGGGGTCAGTGTCTCGCCACGATGTCGTAATTTCTCCGTGGTTGCATTTAGTAACCGGTACTTGAAAGAATTGGCGTTCGTTTAGAAGATAATGAAGAAGTGCTAAAGGGTTCTTCGACATTCATGTCATTTTGCATCTGGAATTTATCCCTGAAGGATGCATTGGGAACAAGAGATATATAGTTTTCCTACGTAGTTTGCGTATGTCAATACAAAAGAAGAGGCCAAAATTGTGGGCTGAGCAGCCATGAGCGCCTTAGCATGACAACGCTCCCACATACTGATCTCTCCTCTTCACTAACTTTCTTGAGAAAACAACTGTTTTGACACATCCTCCTTGCTCCCCTGACCTCGCCCTCCCCAGTGATTTCAGCCTATTTCCTAAGCAGGCACGTCGCTTGCGGGATCATCGACTTCAATCTTCAAATGAAGTCAAAAGTTCATCGCAGACTGAATTAAAGGACATGGCTAAAAATGGATTCCAGAAATGTTTCGATCACCTTCACAAGCGATGGCAAAAGAGTGTTGTTGGTCGAAGATCTTATTTCGAAGGAGGATGTGTTTTAACAATTTAATGAGTAGTAATTTTTATGTTATTGACTCAGTCCAGAAGTGTGAGTCCTACCTCGTATAAAATAGATTTAAAAATCATAAGTTATTTGCTAATATTTTTAAAAAAAAGTATAAACAGTTCAGTAGCATTACAATCACAGCCTGTATATAAATCTATTGATGATGATATCGTATCCATAACGGGACCAAGAACCATGGGCCCAGTTTACTGTTTTGGCAATCTATGCCATATTTTCCACATAGAGGTTCGTTGACGAGAAAAATACCCCCCCCCCCTATTTCTTGTAGAGCAGCAAGAATAGCTGGACAGTCAAAAATATGAGCAGGTTTTAGCTCTGTATTTAAGCAGTTATCACAACTGTTATAAATCTACTAAAGAATATATAAAGATATATAATAATCCGCAAGACCTTCAATTGGATTTAAGCATAGTAGAATAGCATTCAATGGATTTAGCATACTTTTCGTATTGCTTGAAGTTACCAACTTTACAATGGTTTAAAAATAAAAGGGTCTTATGTATGTAATAATGATAAATCATAAAAGAGGGAATACTTAAGCATGTTTAGTTCAAAGGGCTGTGTTTTTCGATATAAAATCATAAAGGAAAGTGTTTCTTCAACTTATGAGTTAAATTTATAGCTGCTAAGTACTTCTGTGTTTTATAATTTTCACTACTGGCTGTTAAAACTGCAATATCACGAAGCAAAGCAAATACGAAAAAATATTTATTGTACGTTAACAGTATGGTATGTAGCCAAAATGATTAAAAGTAGTCGGTACCACCTATACCGACAATGTTAAATTGAGCATTTTTATGCACCTTTTTATCAGAAACTATTGATTGTATAGACTTAAAATTTTGTCTGTATATTAATTAGGCTTTTTTTATTTCTACTAAAGTGAGCTTTTTCAAATATATTGTTTAGTTTCTTTCAAAAATCTTCAACATAAAAGTATGACTATGAATTTTTTGAAAATTGTCATGTTTTTTTCACGATAACTGACTTTTACAAAAATGTTTTTGGAATACTAAAAAAAGCTAACTTCAGTATATATAATTACATATCAGTATGTTCCACCTGAAATTTGCATGAGGATCCTATTAGTCAATTCTGAGAAAAAGGAACACGCAGTTTGAAATTTATGATTCTGAGATATATGCATTTTTAATATGAGAAATATCACTTCATCACAATAATTATGAATTACAACATGTATTGGTCCCATTTTGTTACACATTAGCTTATCCTATATTTATTTTAAGACTTTTTTGTTTTCTATTTTACTTAAATTGCCCAGAAAATACATATATAGCATTTTTCAGTTTTCGTGAAACGAGATATTTTTAATAATTACATTAGTTTTCTCAAAATCTGTATCAATTTTTGAAGAAGTTTTATCTGTGATGAATGACAGGCATAAAGTTGAGAATATCACATCATGAGTGCCTTGTAATAATGTATCAAAATGTGAAAGTATGGATTTTGAAATATGTGATTATACAACACATTTCTCGAAAGTTTTCATTCATGTTTTGTATATACACATGCAAACAGTATTTTTAAAAGTAGCAGATCTCAATAACTGTTAAACTGATGAAATGATTTCTTAAACAGCCAAAATGAAACTGTTTTTATCTTTTTAAACATGAAATTTATGTAATTTTATGTGTAAAACAAGCTTTACGGGCAACGACAAAAATCATCACATATCAGCATATCATCAAGTACACCTGTGTACATTTTTCTCAGAAACAGTTAAATATTAAGAATTCAGGTTTTGCCTGAATATTAATTAGACTTTAATATTTATACTGAAGGGAGATATTTCAAATATATTGTTAAGTGTTTCAAAATCTTGCAACGTAAAATAGTATCACTATGAATTTTTTGAAAATTGTATTTTTTTTTACGATAAGTGACACCTACGAAAATATTTTGAGAATATTATTAAAATCCTCTCTCTCTCTCTCTCACACACACACCCACACCACACACACACACACACACACACACACACACACACACACACACACACACACTTCAGTATACAGGGTGTCCAGCCTTAATGTGACCCAATAGCTAATTCCAGAACCGTTCGGTTTAGATATGCACTTCCAATTTAAAAAATGTTAAAAAAAGGTAAGGAATGTTTTTACGTGCTTTTCGAACCAAAGGACCTATTTACAAAAAAATTACAAAAATTAATTTTTTATACGGTCTTCAGGTCCTATCACTTATATTTAGAAAAAGATGCAGTGCACAAAAATAAAATAAACACAAAAAGATTCATTTTATTACGATAAAACTGGCCGAGTTATGCCAACATAAATTTGAAGCACCTGAGTTGCTCAGAAAAGAGGGCCGTGTATAAAGTGAGTTTAGAGCACAGCAATTCATTATCTACAGAAAGAGCAAAACAAAAAAAAAAAAAAAAACATTGAAAAATTAAAACATCGTAGTAAACATCATACATTGACAATTTGTATTGCGGTATGGCAAACAATAAAAACTAAATTTAAGAAATACAACTTGTACTGAAAAGATTAAAACACCTTGTTTTAACAAATAGCAGCAAAATAATACAGGATTTGCCGTTCAAATCATAGCATAATGTGGAATGATGCGCCAATCATAAATCGGGGGTTTTATTATATCAGAATGACCAAATTAACTTAGATAATGATGAAGGTTTGAGACTGGGAATACGTCTATTGCAACTCCCTGTTTTATACAAGCGCTGAACAGCACGGGCAATTGTGCAATAAGATGGATTTCTTCGAGTGGGAAATTAAATGGCATTAATTTCGTCATCTTCTTCAATGAAAGGCATATCTTCATATTGAAACAAAATCTACACAAAATATATTATATCATTTCTTGGAATGAAGTATACAGAGCGAGAAAAGAATAAAAAATCTGATTTATCAAAATAGCTGTAATACAAAAAGTATATGCTACTTTTTACAAAAAGAAGCTTTGAAAAAAAACCGTAATTGAAATCTCAATACTCAAAAACTTTATTAAATATATCTATATACAGGGTGTCCAGCCTTAATGTGACCCAATAGCTAATCCCAAACCGTTGGATTAGATATGCACTTCCAATTTAAAAAATGCTTTAAAACAGGTAAGGAATGTTTTTAAGTGCTTTTAGAACCAAAAAACCCATTCAGAAAAGAATTATAAAAATTAATTTTTTATACGGTCCCCAGGTCCTATCACTTATATTTAAGAAAAGATGCCAGAGTATACACAAAATCAAAGTAAACACAAAAAGTTTCATTTTATTACGATAAAAACTGACCGAGTTATGCCTACATAACTTTGAAGCATCTGAGTTGCTCAGAAAGGGGTCGTATATAAACTGAGTTTAGAGAACAGTAATTCATTATCTACAGAAAGAGCAAAAGAAAAACATCAGAGATTGACAATTTGTATTGCTGTATGGAAAACAATAAAAACTAAATTAAAGAAATACAACTTGTACAGAAAAGATTAAAACAGCTTATTTCAGCAAATAGCAGCAAAATAATACAGGATTTGCCGTTCAAATTATAGCATAATGTGGAATGATGCGCCAATCATGAATCAGGGGCTTTATTGTATCAGAATGACCAAATTAACTTAAATAAGGGTGAAGGCACGAGACAGTGGAATACGTCTATGACAACTCCCAGTTTTATACAAGCGATGAACAGCACGAGCAATTCTACAATAAGATGGATTGGATGTCTTCCAGTGGGAAATTTAATGGCATGAAGTCTTGCCACCTCTCTCTTAGTTCGATTACACTGCCCATGAAACAGTACCATTTCGCAATCTCTTCATTTGTATACATCTCGTTCTCCCCTACTATAATTCGTAATATTAGAATATGATTGTATGCAATTGAAAGCGACTACACAACAGATTTTTAACGTTCGTCATGATCAGCAAAAACGCAGCAAATCAGACTGAAGCCGTAGCATATAAGACTATTTTTTGGAACTCCTATTGAAATGTTTTCTTCGTCCAAAATATTTTATTTTTTCTACGTTTTGCACTTACACAGAATAAATTTTATTCCATAAGTACTCTCAATTATTGTATTATTAACGCATGCTTTTAAATTTAAAAGCGATTTGCACAAGAGTGACGTGCAAGAGCAAAAGTTTCCTAGCAGAGTTCCAACTAATTTCACTTTGGAGACGGCCCCTTACTAGCTTCTTGTAAATAGCCTAGAAAATGCTTATAAAGTAAGATTTTCAAAGTTCCATAACTCGGCCAATTTTTATCGTAATAAAATGAAACTTTTTGTGTTTACTTTGTTTTTGTGTACTGCATCTTTTTTCTAAATATAAGTGATAGGACCTGGTTGCCGTATAAAATATTAATTTTTGTATTTTTTTTCTAAATGGGTTTTTTGGTTCGAAAATCACGTAAAAACATTCCTTACCTGTTTTAAAACATTTTTCAAATTGGAAGTGCATATCTAAACCGAACGGTTCGGGAATTAGCTATTGGGTCACTTTAAGGCTGGACACCCTGTATATAGTTACATATCAGTTATGTTTATTGAAATTTGTATGAGGATCCTTTCAATCAATTCTGAAAAAAAGGTACATAACTGTTTGAAATACTTTATTTAGCGAAAAATGCATTTTTTATATGAAATATCACTTCATCACAAAAATTATAAATTAGAACATGTATTTGCCATATTTTATTCAACATTAGCATCAAGTCAATATATTTTAAGTAAAAAAGGCATAAAAAAAGATTTAAAGTTCTCAGAAAGTACATACATAACATTTTTCAGTTTTTGTTTAACGAGATATTTTGTAAAATTTACATCTATTATCTCAAAATCTCTATACATTTTAGAAGAATTTGTAGCATTTATGTATTAAAAATATCAAAGTAGAGCATATATCATCATAAATATAACGTGAAAAAATTTATCTATATGGTTTTGGTGTGCATTTGAGAAAACATGATTTTGCTTCATTTCGAAAGTTTTTATCAGTGTTTTGTGTGTTCACATACAGACATAAGTTTCTAAGACTTTTAAATTTCAAAAGTTTCACAGAACTGGACATATGATTTCTAAAACAGCCAAAATAAAACTGTTTCCATGTTTTTAAACAAGATATTTATGTATTTGTATGTATGTAACCAACTTCTTGCAACGAGAAATGGTTTTCCACATCTGAATATCTGTAAGTCCATTCATTCAGAAACTTTTGAATATTTAAGTTTAAAAACTTGTCTGTACAATAAAGAAACATTTATATTTATGCTGAAATGATATTTTTTCAAATATATTTAGCTTTTTTCAACAAAAAAAAAACCCCTTTACTTATTATCACTGAATTTATTCAAATTTGTCATGACATGTCTCTTTAGCTAAATGTTTTTTCAATGTTTCCAAAATATCACTTCAGTATGCACAAGTATACAAAAGGAATATATAATGTAAGCTTCCAGTGTATTCACATACAGTAAATTTAGAAGAATTTCATTTCTTAAACACAATTTGAAAAATATAATTTGTGGAAAAACAGACATTTTTATAAAAAAATCTTACCTTGAAAAAAAAAAGTTATCCACACATTTGATAAATTAATTTTTAAAAAAATTAAAAGAAAAACAACAACAGATACATTTGTCTGTAAAATCCCGCTAGTCTTGACAGTTAATATTGAACAGTTATACCGTTATCTAGAGTTAATTGTGTATGAATAAATAGAAAGAAGGCTTTGCAATTTTGTTTCAGGATATTTAAAAGGTCTGTGGGTTATCTGTTAAAAGTGGGGGTGGCCCGCCAGTTGATGATTTTTTAAAAGTCATTTTGACGTATTCTAATTGAAAATATGGCATGTATTATATATCCATAGAAAGGTTATGAATTACAGATTTCAGAAATATCAAAAACTCAAAATCGATCATTTCAAGATTTTTATCCTACTGACACTGCCCTTAAGTTTGCAAGCAGTTTGGGATTTTAAGGTGTGCAAAATTCGTAGGAATAGCTACCACCTCTGGACTCTGAAATGAAACTTTTACGGTAAAGTATATAGTCGAACTAGTCGGCGTGGAAGACAGAAATAGGCAACTGTTTCCAAGTTACTTCAAATATATGCCCCACTTCATTAACAGTATTCGCTATAGGAGGGCAGTCTCCAGGCAACCCAATACCATATATTTTCAATGGGTGACAGATTTGGAGATCATGTAGGCCAGGGCAAAAACGGAATATCCTATGTATCAAAGAAATTCAGAGCCCGACGGGCAACATGTGGTCTTGCATTATCTTGTTGGTATAGGGTGATTTTCAGGCCTCGATATCTAATGCAAGCAGGTGATAAGCAGCTTCCCCGACCCCGACATGTACCCGACCGTCAGAATACTGCATGCAAAATCGGGGCTCGTCTGAAAAGACGGCAGTGTGCCACTCCTGTATCCAATTTTGTGATTTGGTGCACCAGAGTTAACGCCTTTCTCTGCTGCATTATCAAGGAATGCCAAAGTAATGTTCACCGTGCTGACAATCCACGCTGCTGCAATTGTCGTCACACCATACGAGCGAATGCAGGGCATTCTGGAAATATTCCCATTTCCTGTCTAATGGTCATGATGTGGCTATACGGTTTTGCAGAGTCAGCATCACAGTATGTCTTTCCTTTTAAGAGTTGTAATGCCGGTCGGTTCCTGCTTCCCTTAAAAATTCCTTGTCAACCCTCACACCCGGCTAGGTGTATGGGAGAAACTGAATAATCAGCAGACATGATTCACACTAATTATTTTATTGTCACCAAAATATCAAGCAGACACAATAACAATTTAATTAAGATAACAAATCAAATAGTAGAGCACGGAGGTGAGACTCAATAGCCCTGGGGATAATAATACGATTCCACCCTCACCTGATTCCACGATAACTTAAACGAGCTCAATATCAACTACGTCCCGCACTAATAAGCTAACTTCTATTTAAGTAAGGATTACGATACCTGTACTTTTATGAAGTTGTGTCCTACACTTGAACCTTGAAGGCGATTTTTATCTGGATTTAATCGCCGTTGTTTGGTCCTCTCTCAGTAATCATCCATTGGTAAATTCCAAATGCACTTGATAATTCCACAATCCTTCACTCTCCAACTAACCAACTAACTCGCCAGCTAACTTGCCAGCTAACTCTTCAAACTCGGAATACAGAATTTATATAATATACATAATTTGCATAATCAAGCTTCCCTTACTCGGCGAAAGTTGGTTGAAATAAATATTCTTCTGAAAGAGTACTGAAGGGGTTCGTAGAGTCACGTATATGTCCGCCCCAGAGTTAGTCATGGGAGAGTGTGGCGATCCTGCATGTTGTTCAGTATGACCCATTAATTCTATATTCATAATTCCATGACCCTCAGATACCCTTTAATTCCATATTCATATGAAAGTGGTTATATTTAGACCAGTGTGACAGGTGATATCATGGAAAGATAATCCACACTCTCGATAGGCAATGATTTTTTCTCTATCGAATTCTTACACTTGCTAATAAACATTTCTTCTTATTCAAGGTCTAGCATGATATTCTGAGCAAATTCCGATCTTACAGAGTGCTTTCTGAATGAGATGGTTCAGATGGTATTTCTCCTTTCTTTTTAGTCAAAATTAGCGGAAATACTAATCATTTACTTTCCTCAATTTCTTCTTCCTGTCATGTGATTGCGACCTTCGTCAGATCCTTCCTTCCTGGTGTTGTAATTTTAATGGCCAGCAATTTATATGTATAGTGATATTCATAAATAGGGAAAGGGGACAAGTAGAATTTTTGCTACAATTTTGGCTCGGTCCAGTTAAATAAAGAACATAATCGGAAAACAAGAGAAACTTATGATTTAGGAGAAAATACAAATAATGATGTACTTATGGAGACTTTTATTAGGCTTAGACCCTAAGGAAATTGATCATTGAATTTCTCGGGATGCTCAGAGAACGCAAGTATCGCGATCCTAGGGATTTCTCTTGAGAGCTAAGTAGAAATGTATACTGAAATTGCTTTAATACCGAGTTTTTATTTAATTTCAGTGGACATTCAAAAATATTTTACAGTGACATGTAAACACTTCATGTACGTTTCCATATCAAATATTCACAAAAGCAGTTGAGAAGAAAATATTGAAGGACCGATGAATGTCGATGTACACAGGAATAACTTGTTACATAAAAGCTGATGAACTTTTCGCTTTCAGAAGTAAGAAATTCTTTAAAGATGCTGCTTGAATTTAATTATCGGTTTCTTAAAAGCATAATTTAGTGTCTTTCAAGATTTCACCGCTGTCAGAAACTTTATTTCCATCAGTGAATAACTACGTTTAATTCTAAAGATTCAATTTTTTTGAAAATTCAGCAAGTTCTTTTCTATTACGCGTTATAATTTTGTATGGCCTATACCAATTCTCTTCCATTCACTATTTTTATAACCGGATTTATCAGTGACTCAAATCACTCTACTCTGTAGCTGTATATTTCGTTGCGCCTAATCAACGCGCCTGTTTTTTAGGAAAAATTAAGCCTTTGTAGACTTTAAAGACCCTAAAGAAATTGGACATCGTCGAAATACTAGGGCTGCTCAGAGAAGGCTCGGTTTATTTAAATAAGGAACAGAATCGGAAAACAAAAGAAACTTATGATTAAAGAGAAAATACAAATAGTGTTGCACTTTTGGAGACTCTAACTAAATTTTAAATTTGTCGGTTTTGCTACTTAGGTTGTCATGAAGGTGTAAGACAGGTATAGATATGACGAAAATGTACCTTCTTACCGTTAATGTTTCACTTGTTTGTGGAGACTTCAATGTAATGCTTAGTTATAAAACGTTCCAAGTTCTTAAAGGCGGGATATAATTTTCTTTAATGAAAGTTAACAAAGGGTCTTTAACAATCTTGGACTTTTTATGCCATATTCAAGACACAAGAGAATTATGCTTTTAAGTCATTCATATCGTCATTAAATGCTTTCAGCCTTCAATAACTTTCTAATTCTCCTTAGAATAATGTCTTTATTTAGAAAACGCTTTCTCTTTTTCATAGTTGAATGTCAGTATATTTCATTTAACTTACTATTTAAAAATAAACTGATAGTAAAATACACAATTTTGCAACAACAATAATGATTCCCACCAAAAAATAACCCGATTACCTCGAAATTACTTTGTATCAAATTTGAAAATTATATTTTCAGTTGCATTGCACATTTCTGTAGCGCAATGAGTATTATACAAAATAGGTAGCAATTGTAAACTGTTTATTTCTTTTCATTGTCGGTGCTGCAGTTTCCTGGAGAATATTAATAATGACTTTTACAGAGATACACCCACTACTACTAAGAGGATGGCGTTGAGTGTTATCTCATACGACAGAAGATCGTTTCTACTTGATCTGAAATACTGCGTACTATACCATCGACCATGGTGTGATATGCAGATGATGGAATATAAACTTTCGCCCATGCGTGTGAAAACACAATTATCTTATTAACGTGGCAAAATAATAAACTTTTTATAGATTGTATCGTTTCCTCGCATTTTAAAGACAATAATATTCATAAGGGATGCTCGAAAATATTAACATTATTCATAATTTATATTATGAATGTTCTCCACACATATTTTGTTGCAGAAAAAAAAAACTAATTAAAATTTGGAATCTATTTTTAATGGTAGAGAGCACCCTGATGTATTTCCAAAAGCTCGATGTAATACATAAATACCCAAAATAGGGTGGTGTTAAGCATGATGACAAAAATAGAACCCTCACAGAACTGCACAGCAGCATTTATATACGTATTTATAAATATTTATGGGGTGTTGTTTAAGTAAGAAATAATTGCTATGATTTTTAATGTAATTATGTTGTCTTGGCTACCTGAATAATTCTGTTGTAATTAGATCTTTTGTTTATTTTAAGTGGGTTTATTTTTTCTAATGCAGTACTTAAATTATTCAAATTTTTTTTATCGGTGAGCTAATCCAAGTATGCGTGGGAATTTGATTTCGCGAATGTGGGGAAACGATTAAAGCATTTCGTGAATTTCTTTGATTTGGTGAAAGTGGTCGACGGTGTAACACGTAAGTATCCATTCTACATAGTTTTAACAGCGTAACGATGTGTTCATGACTTGTTACTACCGGTTGCGTTACCCTTGTTGGTATATCATACCTGACCATTTATCATCAAGATAATGACGGGTTTCATACAGCTTAAATATTCCTGGACTACATCTGTGTTATTAATAGTTTACCTTGGACAGCAAGTTCCCCAGATCTTTTGTCAATTGGACATGTATAAATGATATCAGTTCATCAGATCTAGCCATCTCTAAATGCCACTGATCTGAAGCAAGGCAAAATGTATCACGAGTTTGTGATTTGAAATATTTATAGCTCTTTATATAGATGTATACCAACATACTTTGCCACCACGAAGGAAACGGGATTAAACAATTACTGTTTTTAACATCCAGTATACAACTGCTAGTCATCAATGGGTCCCATTGCTTTTAATTTTAATCATTTAATTATACGTGTATGAACTTGTAGCGGGTACTATTCGGATGACAATTTTATCCAAATGTAACAATCATTTAAGCCCTGTCGTTGAGTATATGAAGTTAATGGTAATCGTTGATGCTTAAGCTGATGTCCAAGAATTAGAAAAGGTGAATAGTGACTGGATGGTCATGCGTATTGAGATTAGTTGTCATCTTAGAATCCATCAAGAATTTTGGAAGTAAATAATCTTGGAGCTGACCGAGGTATCGGGATTCGGGCGGAATCCGAACTAGGAATTCCAACTGTAGCTAAGTGGATTTCAATAATCTAGTGAGGGTTAAGATTGAGATTGATCTCAAAGTTAAGCTATAAAATTGTATATTTCATAAAGTTTTAAAGATAGAATAAAAGTAGCTATGTTAAGATCATGTGTCTGATTTCTTCCTCGAATTCTCTTACACCCACGACCTTTGGGCTGCGAAAAACTTCACATATATTTAATTTTGAAAAAAAACACCACTATTTTCGTTTCGTTTTATGTATTTTTGTTTCTTTCCTTTTTGTTTTCATTTGTTTTGTTATTTCCAATTGGGAAGTAGGGTACAGAGCGATTTTTATTAAATTGACACTATTCAGAACCACCTGTATGTCCATCTAACAGAAGAAAGGTATGGACATTTTGGTATGGAAACAAATTATGACATGGGAAGTAAGATTCCATGAGAAAAATTTAGTTCCAAAAATAATTGATAAGGGTATTTGTGATGCTGAACGATGCAAAAATGTTGAGAAAAAGAAAAAAACATAATAACCAATATAACATAACGGGGAAACGTTAAGTTTTATTCACCCTCCCAACAAGGAATTTGACCACATTCAAAATGACCGCCGTTCTCAGAGACTGCATATTGCATTCTATGAGCAATATTTCCAACAGACATACGCAACATGTCCCACGATGCAGTCTGTGATATGTGTATCGAGCAACGATTCCCTAAGATTAGTCGATGATTGCAGTTGCAACACAACTGTTATCACCTCCTCCGACACACGTTTACATACAATTCGTGAACGAATTCTCAATGACATTGGTTTTTTCGAACTTCTTAAGCATTCTTTTCAAAGCATTGAGAAATAAAACTCCCTAACGTAGCTTAATTCAGGTTTCTAAACTCACGAGGAGCTGTAGATGGTTCAGATAATAAAACTTTATCAATAATTCGCGCTCTGGTTGTTGTGAGTCGCATATTCAGTTGAGCTGGCTTACTTCAGCCGAGAATACTATTTATTCTCAGGTGCTTTCTATATGTTTTTGCAGCCTAAATCATTAGCGCAGGTGCCGCATATGAAAGTATAAACTTGGGGCTTACTTTGATGCCCATGTTTTATGCTGATTCATGGTTTGTAAAATTACAACAATGCCAGAAATACCTCTATTGGCGATTTTTCTTGAAAAAAAATTGTTTCTTACACAATCTTATTTTACATTTCATTAGCAGTCTCCATTTCAAGTTTGGAGCCCTTGATTGTTTATTGAGCAACATGTGGCTCTGAATAGCGTCAGTTAAAAAAATACCCCGTATTTCAATTGTTCAAACTTTCAGCTATGTAACCATAACCTTACTTCAGTGAAATAAAATCAAGTTGATTGTGGGGGATAAGCTTGTGCAATACCATTATTTACCTTTTTTTATCAATATTTTGCTTTTGTATTAATGTTAGGGATAAAATAGCAAAACGTTATATAATGAAACGTCACTGTAACCGAAAAAGTGTGGGATAATTCAAACAACTATATTCATAAAGTATCCTTTCACAAAGACACATTGATTTAAGTCTTGATGTTAGCAGACAAACTGTTTTGAGATTTTCATGAATACATTTTCCATTTTTGTCTGTGAATTTTTTTTAGATTCTAAGGATATCTTCTCTAACAGAATAAAAGTTAAAATAAAGAGTCAGCATATTTCTTTGTGATCAAAAGTGACTCAAAACAATAAAAAATCAGTATTGAATTATGCCGCAGAATCTACTGATTTCAAAATTCATGTTTTTAATACTATCGTAATATAAATATTATTTTATGAGGAATAAACTTAAAGCACAGCACATATTTATTTTTTAAAAATAAACCAAATTCTTTCTACATTTATTATTACTATACAGTTTGAAATAAAAAAAACTTTCTTCATAATAAAAAAAATCTCTGAAAAAAATGCATACATATATATTTAACATAAGTTCGTAGTTCCTTAACTTTCTCTTCCTTCATGGCCTCTAAATGCAGTATTTGAAACAGAAAAAATCTTGTAACAAGACTGAGACAAATTATGTTGGTAAGGCATAGATTTTGAATACCTAAAAAATTGGAAAGATATATATATATATAAACGAGCATGTACATAAAAGGATAAGTAATACAATGCAATCTAGATACATTTTAAAGGAAGTAGAACTCAGCAGTTCTACTCTAATATGCAATAATTCTTCTACAATACTTTAGTAAGCAATAAAGTATATTTTTTAAAAATGAAAAACAGTGGTGTCTTGACGACTCAATTGTTTCTTCGTATTTGAAAATATTGTTAAATCACTCATGAATCTCACAAATGAATCATTCAAATAAACATAAATATTTGCAAAAATAGAACAATAATTATTCATTGATTTTTATTCATTGAAATATACTTCTATGCATTCAAATTTATACACTTGCCTAGATTTAAGGAGAAAAGTAAAATTTCGTAATGAGATTAAGATTTATATAACAGGGACTCGAATTTTGTAATTTTTTTCATTCCGGTTCAACTGAAAAAATATATCGGTTCAGTTCAGGTTTTCGTTCAGCCAAAAATAATGACTTTTGGTTCAGTTCCGAATGAATAATTTTATTTTATGTGTATTCTTATTTGCACTAAAAATGTAATTCTGTAATAAATAAAAAATGCAATTCTATCAAAAACAAAAAAATATGATTCTGTCAAACTTTATAAGATTTTATTCTTTTTTTAATTGGCACACTATGTGAATTGATGCAATTCATCAGCACGCACGATACGAGCGGTGAGCAGAGAACGGCGAGCATTGGCATTGCTATCCATTATCAAAATCCCACTTGACAACTAGTTTCATGATTCTGATTTGTCTTTCTAAATAATCCATACAAACATTTGCTGATAATCCAATGCTGAGATGCGAAAAATATAACTCAGACTGATATTTATAATGTTTCATAAAAAAGCCAACTACAGTAACAAAATGACTGATAATATATCGAACCGAAATAAACCAATATTTTTTCGGTTCAGTTCCACTTTTCGTTCCGAATAAAATGCCAATTTCTTTTTGGTTTTTGGTTCAGTTAGGGTTGGAAGCCCTGATTTATAATCAGGAATACAAAATGGCCAGTAGAGGAAGCATTGGCACTACTAAACAAGGTAATAAGTTTGCCAAGCAAGCTCTACCCATTTTGTAAAACTAATGACAGATATAGTTCCTATATCATGAGTTTTGCAATATAGCTATTGTAAATTAAAGTGTGGATGTTTGGGGAAAACAAGTGAAGATTGATGAGAGCAAGTTCGGACAATAGAGGTATGCAAAATGTTAGCTTGTTAATGGCAATTAAGTGTTTTGATGAATCAAAAGAAAATCGAATAAATATTTTTTCTAAGATATCTTGATAGAAACGTGTTTCTTATAAATTTTATTTTATGATTTCTTTCTTCGTAGACCTTTCTTTTACAGGGTGTGGCAAAAAAAACACGGACAAACTTTTTTATACAACTTTACAAAAAATTAAGAAAACATAACATATATATATATATATATATATATATATATAATAACAGTACACTCTCTCGTACTATTAAATAAATTTTTTGACCATGGTTCAAAATGACGAGATCCGACGCCTAAAGCCCTCAAGTGGCTGAACAGTGCGACGTTAATATTCACTCACTCACTCACGCACAATTATGGTAATATTTTTCAATACTCTATTTAAGTTAAATATAAGAAAATAAATTTAAGAGTCGGAGGAGCTTTAGCTGATTTAACAACTTTTTTTATCAATCTCGATTTATTTGTGTGCAGGACCCAAATGAAAGTGATTGATCAAACAGTTTTGAGAATTTCGAAGAGGTGAAACTTAATACAAACTACTGTATTCCCTTTTTTATTTATATTTTGGAATCTCTTCAGAACAGATCACAACTATCAGTAAATAAAAATATTTTTCTGCTTCCGAAATCCAATACTTAAAAGCAGTCCATATACATGGCAATAGCTTTTTTTTTATTGACAACCATTTATAACCCGTGCACCACAACGGATCACACGAGAGCTTACACAGAAGTAAGCGTGAAGCACATATCACAAAGGAAAGAGAATGATTACAACGCAAACATCCATGCCTTCTCTGGGATTCGAACCC
>BMAO01018965.1:0-14305 GCA_019973975.1 Trichonephila clavata
AAACATCTACGGCATTTGCGACCTTGAATTCCTATGAGATTCCAAGCCGTTTTTGTAACCCCTACACAACCTTCAAGTTTATCGGTTTGGTAGCAAATTACGCTGCATTTGTTAAAATATGACTTTTCTTAAATAATTTTTATTAAAGAAAACCTTGCTGATGTTAGAACAGTACGAAGAATTAATCTCACAGTTGGTCAAGTGGTCATGATTGCGGGATAAAAATCTGTTTGTTACAGCTGAGTAATGAGTTTTAGTTACTTTTTATTAAATAATTACAATTAATATAAATATTTATATCTGTATCACATAATCATAACACATTAAGTGGCAAAACACAATTTAAATTAACATTATAAGAACTTTTTAACCACATTAAATTTGTGATTATATTTTTTAATAAACGTTGAACAAAATAGGTAAGAATTTATCTTAAAGCCAGGTGTAAAAGGAATGTTTACGTTTAATTATTCTTAGTATGATTATTCAGGTTAAGTTAAATCTTTCTCATAAATTTAACAAAAGCTGTTTTATCCAATGGTGCTGCCATCTAGAGGAACAATATCAAATGAAGTATATCTCTTGAAATATAATTATTTAATGAAATTTCATTAAATAATTAATATTTGAAAAACTGTATTAACATCAAGAGCACACAAGTTTAAAAAATGTATTTGTCCTTCAGCGGATGAATAAAAAGTATTTTATTAAAGATTGAAAATTTGAACAATATATATGAATAACTATTGTGAACTATTAGTATGAATTGGAAAAGAAACAAACTATATTTGTGAGTTAGATGCGTTGGAAGGATGAAAAGAATAAAGATAAGTATCCGCTAAATAAGAAAATTTGTTGAAAGCAGCGCAAGGAAAAGGTATGGCTTCTCGTGGATGCGTCACCAGAACTTCCCAAACACTGTGAACCCTAAAAGGAGATCATTCCAGTACATAAGAATCGTGGATCCCATTATGTAAAGAAGGCAAGCCACTGAGGAGAACGGCTATTTGAATATGGTCACCCGTAAATGTCTAAACATGTCCACTCATTTACGGTTTCTGTTATGTGGATACTTCGAATAATTGATTGGTTATTAACCGTTCATTTAAAAGGAGGGCTATTTTAGACAGCGAGTGAGTGAATATTAACGTCGCACTGTTAAGCTACTCGAGGGCTTTTGGCGAAGGACCTAGTCATTTTGAACCATGGTCAAGTGACGAGGACGACACCTGAGCTGGCACCTCCCTCTCCTAATTACCAAACCACACCAACGGGAGGACGTTTGAGCTCTCGTCAAAATGAACGTGCATTGCTCCCCTACACGGCAGGTCTTCCACGGTACTTGACTCGAACTCATGGCACGCCGCCACGAATACGTTACCTTGACGACTTCCGTGGCTACCGTGGCCACGAAATTAGGAACATATCCCATAATTTTGAATAGCGGTCAAATGACTAGAATGATACCTGAGTTGTTAATTCCAAACGTTCTTAAGAAGCTCATTTGAGGATTTGGAACTCCGACAAATTTAACGTGCTTCATCGTGTATAGGTAGAATCCTTAAGTTCAGATTTTAATGCACAAATTTTAGCCAAGTAAACACCTAAGTGAAAATTAAGCAAGTAGAACGAAGTAGAATTTTAGCATTAAAACAACCCTTAAAAACGATTTTTTTTTTAAAATTAGAAATAATACAAAGGATTTCAAGTTCATATCATTTTCTTGATTTCATCTCACTATTTGACTAAATGAATCAATTCTTAAGCTAAACAATGTTTTCCATCTGCAGTATTTCTTCCCCACAAAAAATTCTCCTTTTTATACAATTTAATATTTAAAAGAAATGAATCCCTTTTAATTGAAATTGCAAAATTCCACATTCATTGCATGCTTCCAAACTAATTATGATAAATGGATATGTAATCCCCAGAGATCACACGCCAGTTAAATTAATAAATACATTTTTTATTTCTGAAAAAAAAACCCCAATTCGAATCCTATCTTTTCTAATTCTCTTCAGGGTAGATAACGAATAGTATTGTAGGGGAAAAAAAACAATTCCTAATGATATTTGACAAAAATGTCGACATTCAAATGAAAATGTTTCATAAAAAGGAGTATGACATATATTGGCTTTCATATTTTATCAGAAAGATAAATGAACCATATCTCCAAATTATTTAATTGAAACTTCATAAATGAAAAGTGACAAATGTAACAAGAGATAAATCCCGAACGTAATTGAATAAACAAGAGAGAAAAGAATGAATACATAAGTAACCATCTTTAGTATTTCAAAATCGCAAATTCATTGTATCCAAAACTAAAAGAAAATATTTTTTATAATTATATGCATTAACGTTTTCCCAATTGTTTTAAAAATTCATTCAATTAGCCTTGGAATGGATTTTATTGTTCTTTCTCCTTTCCATGCGATTCAAATGTTTGCATTTTTGAAGGGTTTTTTTTTTTTTTTTTTTTTTTTTGTTATTTGATAGAAAATGGTTAAATTTGTTTGGTTTCAGGTTGTATTAGTTTTAATCAGATTTTTTTTTATGTAGATTAACTTTTCAATGAAATTCAAAAATCTATTTCATCAAAAAAATTCCTTAAATCTCCTATAATCTTTTTCTGGTAACATATTTTCCAAAATTATTTCATATTCATTTGCAGTCTCTTCCTTCTAAATCAGAATTTAGACTGTGTTTCTTTTAATTAATTAGAAAGTTCTTGCTGTGCAGTATTTGTAACAAAATCTTTAAAACATGGTGTTGAATACCATGTAGAGTTAAAGTATCAGAACGAGACACTTGTTCATTCAAAGCAAGTTTTTTTTAAATTGATAAATAGTTTTAAAAACATTTCGCATGAGAAAATACCATTGATTGGACTATAAGAGATTTAACGTAATAAGCAGATCTTAAACATGTAGTAGTTGGACATGTGGTAGTCAATGATAAGTAAAAGAAAACATGAAGATTAAAGGATACGAACAAGTAATATAAAAAAAAGTCAATTCCTACTTAGATCAACAAGAAAAATTTATTTTGGTTACTTTTTATTGAATAGTTACAAATAATATAAATATGTATATACATATGACAGAATCACAACATTAAGTGACAATTAATTTTATTAATTATCATTAAAGTATCGTATC
The DNA here is from genome assembly GCA_019973975.1 of Trichonephila clavata. Lineage (NCBI taxonomy): Eukaryota > Metazoa > Arthropoda > Arachnida > Araneae > Nephilidae > Trichonephila > Trichonephila clavata. Next base: position 3,162 of record BMAO01018965.1, read on the forward strand.
GTCATCCAAAACAATCGTGTATATAAAATTTCAGTTCTACTGAATGCTTTGAAACGTGAGAAATAAAATATTTTAAAATTTTTACCCAAGTCAAAAATAAAGCAAACATGGCTGTACCTGTAATTCTTTAAATAATTAATTTCAGTCAATCTTAATTAATAGTAAAGTATTGTATTGTTACCCTACACAATAGTGTATGGAAAATTTCAGCTCAATTGAGTGCTGTGTGTGTGTAAAATGCATTTTATTATCGATTGAAAATTTGAACAAGATAAATATATAAATCTACTGAGAGTGAAAATTATTAGTAGGAATTGAATAAAATGCAATATATAAATATAAAACATATTAGAATAAAACGAAAAAAAAAACGAAAGATTTTGATAAGGGTTTTGTTTTAATATACGTAAAAAATTTTCTTCTATTGCTGTAGCGTTCTATGAATATATTTTAATTGTTATTAAAAACAGATTAAAAAAACAATGAAAATGTTCTTTTAAGTGGTAAAAGATCCAAAGAAATAAATCTAAAAAAGTTATAAAAACATTACCAGGAACACAAAAAATTTCGAATGATTAAAAACAACAACACGAGAATAAACTGTAAATATTCGAATTTTATAATCACTCGTTACTTAACATTAAATATATTTCTTTCTTTCAATTATTTAAGAAAATTTTTTGTTATAGAAAAAGGATATTCTAAATAAAAAGAAAGAAAAATAATATATTATATTTGTAATTAAAAATATCCCAAAGCGTAATGTTTAAAATGTTTTGAATATTTAAAAAATGAGAAATTTCGCCGCTTAGTAGTAACAAATATACCAGTAAACACGCAGAAATAATCAAATACAGTCGAAAGGAATTATAAAATGTCTTCTTTTTTTTAATTCAAAAATTATTTAATTTAATTTTTTATAGTTTGTATTTTATAATTCCCAGTCACTACTTATTATTTATTCTATACTTTATTCTCTTCTGAATTACTTTATTTAAAAGTTTAGATTCGATGCTAACCTGCTCCCCAGTAGCCTGTTCGGTGCTCTAACAGTCTGTTCACTGATTTTGAGGGAGTTTGGGTTTTGCATTTTCAAACATTCCCATATAGTAGTACTGTTGCATAATCATTGTATAGGGTCACAAAGTTATCACGGTAGCGTGGTGTGAAAGTTAGGAGAGTGGGACACCAAGACTCAGGGAATGTTTGGTCTTTTTTGACTGTGAATCAGAAGCATTAGGTCAATTGAAAATAGCGTTCGTGTAATTTCAAATATCATAATTAATTATTTAATTGACTGTTTATTAAAGTATCACCTAAAAGCAACTGAAAGTTATTAGCGGAATTAACCATTTAACCGAATTACACCTTTAAGGGTTTAGAGTTACAAACTGCATTTCCCTCCCCCCCCCTGCCCACTCACGCACTTTAGCTGTTATTGAGCAAAAATAATTTTTTTACAGGGAAAGCAAGTTATACTGTCAACGAACTTACATTTCTAACGATGGTTAAGTGACGAGGACGACACTTGTTTGGAACCTCAACCTCTACACTTTCATCCCACGTAAATGTGCGGTTTTTTAAACCTGATGACAGTTTCTATATCTGATGGCTCTTATACTGAAGAACTAGAATTCATGATTCAACAGCAACGAAGACTGCCACCGGGCTATATTCAGGTGTCACTTAAATTTAGTTGCTGCATCAAAAACAAAAACGTGATTTTTTTTTTATTAAATTTCATTAAATTTTTATTTAAATTATAGTTTTTCTATATGCAGTACAGTCCCGAAAACTCGGCACTCAATAGACCGGCAGTCCGGGTAACTCGGCTGATAAGCAAGTGTCCGATGCAGAAATTACTGTTGCTGTCACAGTTAATGAAAAAAAATTACGGCAAATTATGAAGTGAACCTTGAGGACACCGGTCTTAAGATATCAGAGTGAGAGACTGGTAATGGACTTATTGTTATTTCGTCGTCTCCGTGAAGAAGCAGCAAAATGCAGAGTGCAGTATGCGCTGAAAACAACAGTACATAATTAATTTGTTTAGAAAAAAAAGTCGCGAGTCGGCTACTTAATTATTATGTTAGTCAGTTTTATGCCTTTAAAAAGTATTTTTTCTGAGATGTGTCTTATCAGGTAAATTACTGTATATACTATGTACTCATTAACTTTCATTTTCATGCAGTAAATGCTTTATGCTTTCAAAAAATACGAACTTTCTCTTTGTTTAAGGGTCTATAAGGGATTTATATGTTTATATATATATATACATTGTGTTGTATTCTCAAGCAAACGATACACAAGAGTGCAGTACAATACTTTCTGAGAAAACATTCGTATTTATTTATTTTTAATCTCATTCTCCATAACCCAGCATTCTCCTAAACTCAACCACCCTTCGATCCACCTAAAGCCGGTTTTCGATACTCCACTGTTTCATACAGTCAGGGCCGCCGCGTGGGCATTAGGCGCCCTTGTTCAAGTTGAAATTTGGCGCCCCTTAATGGGGTTCTGTTGCACTCTTATAAAGTGCTACAAATTATATGCGAAATACTCTTTTATAGTATTCGAAATTTGACTTTCGAACTGAAAAGCTTTAAAATTATAATATTAAAACACGTTTGTCTTATTGCTTTATTTTTATTATTATTTCATAAATTTTAAAAACAAAGCAAAGCAAAAATGATATAAAATTTTTTAAGTAAAATATAAAAATTAGAAAATATATTCAAATATATATATATATTGATTTTCCTAGCTTTGGCAGCTACAAATGCTAGTACCAATTCCTTTATATTTAATTTATCCAAAATTTCGCTCTCTATGGATATAATTGACAAGTCCGATAATCTCTCCTGCGCCATAGTAGATCGCATGTAGTTTTTTATAATTTTAAGTTTTGAAAAACTTCGTTCTCCAACAGCCACCAAAACTGGCAGAGTTAAAGAAATCCGTAAAGCTATTGCAATGTTTGGAAATGTATATATATCTCTCTCTCGATAACATTGTTTCCATAAATATAATTTAAAACATCAATAGGTGACATATCCTCTTTGGTAAAACATCGCAAAGATTTTATTTCTTCAAACAAATTTAATCCATCTATGTCCTTTTCATTAATATTTTTAGTATCCGTTAATTTTCGTTCTAATTCTTCACAATGTTTTAAAATTTCATTGTCACTCCAGTTTTTTAAATTAGGTATATAGTGTACCTTGAAGAACTTTAAGAAGAACAATTAATCATTCAGTCAATTTAATCAGTTAATTTAATTCAGTCAATTAAAAGTACAATTACCTTGAAGTAATTGTAATGTTCTTTTAATTGACTGAATCTTTCTGAAACTGAAGAAATAGCAGTGTCTAATATTATATTGTAAAATTCAACCTTAAACTTTTGTCTTGGATTGTTGATTGGTTCGTCGGTTTGTTCATCTTGAAATAGTTTCTTTTTAAACTTGTGTTTCGACTTTGTGGAAAATCAGTATCCACCCCTAAATCATCAGCAACGATACTTACATTGGCAATTGCATGTTCATACGCTTCATATGATCTACGATTATTTAGTTCTGATATAAGATTTTGTAAATTGTCAGTCACGATTTGTAAATCACATTTAGAATTTTGCATTATTTGATTTACTACATTTTCTAAATTTAAAATATCGTGCCAGATGTTAATGGAACAAATGAATTTAAACGAGGAAACCTTCTGAATCAAATTTTTTGTTTGGGTTCTTGATTCCATGTCTCTTGTTTGATCTTCTTGAATATTTATTAACGCTTTCAAAATTCCCTTCAAATCATTTTTCAACGGTCTTAAAGCTTGAATTCTACTTTCCCATCTGATGTTGGAGAGTGGCTTTAAAGTTAGGTTTTCAACATACTGTTGCAAAATAGACCAACGTTTAAGGGATGAAGAAAAGTAGTTGTAAAGCTCTTGCACTACTCCGAAGAAATTAACTGTTTCGAAGGAAATTTTAGCTGCATCATTTACAACTAAATTTAGAGAATGGGCAGAGCAGGGGATATAGAGTTCTCTCGAATTATTTTCAATAATTTTTTGTTGCAATCCTTTGTGCTTTCCTCTCATATTAGCACCATTATCGTAAGATTGTCCTCGTAAATCTGATAAATTTAATTCTAACGATTTTAGATGTCCATTTATGAATTCATACAGACCCTGTCCAGTATATATATAGTGTCGTCGATAGATTGAAATTCTAAAAAATGTTCTTCAATTTGGGCTTTATTGGTTTCCTCGTTCTTATAAACAAATCGAATTACAACAGTCAACTGTTTGGTATGACTGATATCAGGTGTAGTATCCAGAATTAATGAGTAATATTTTGACGCTTTAATCATATGTAATAAATGCTTTTTAATTCCTTCTGAAATAATGCTTATAATTTCATTCTGAATTTGATCCCCTAAGTAATGAGCAATGTTCTTTTTTGAGATGTTTGAATTTTGTGGAGATGTTCAGCGATAATTGGATCAAATTTTGCTATGGTTTCAACCAACTTCAAAAAATTTCCATTATATATCACTATGATACAACTCTTTCTAAGAACCTCTAAAAGCAAGGCATTGCCCGTTTAAATATTGAATTAAATAAATAAGCTGTTCAATAACCGATTGTAGACCTTTTCTGCTTCATAAAGTCTTTGTTGAGCTGCATCAATGGTACATAAATTATGCAAAGACATTTTGAGTTCACTGCATTTTGAACTATGTCTAAGGTGAGATGCACTGCTTTCATGTGTTTTCAAAATGTGGGTTAAATGTGCCCAATCATTACATCCATTCTTAATAAGCTGTGAATGCTTCTCACTGAATAGTTTACATGGGAAGAGAGCAAAAAACTTCATTTCGGGAATTTGAATATATACTAAGTAGTTTCTAAATACTTTTTCTCCATTCGGTAATGTTCTATAATAGAACGATTCTTAAAACTTTCTGCCAGAATTATCTCTTGGAAAATGTTTGGGTAACAAGCGGGAAGGGTCATTTTCAATTAAATAATCTTTAATTTTTGTAGAAATTGCATCAGGCCAGGTAGTTGGATCGTTTAACTCAAAGTCAAAATCTTCGTTTGGAGATATGTTATTACCAGATGAATTTTCTACTTCAACATCTAAGTTTTCAATTGGTACAATGGTGGTTTCTTCATGATCATATTCTGGTGAATGTACATTTTGAGATAAATTTTCATTATAAAACTCCAAACCAGATGTTGATGTTGATGGTCCTGGTTCAATTGCTTGTCCGTCTAATCCTGTTGTGTTTCTGAGATATTTATTTAGAGATCCCGCCAGTTTCTGATTAGCTTTCTCTCGTTGCAATTTCCTTTATAGTGCGTTTTTCACGTAGTGAGAACAAGGACGCAAATTTCGTCTTCGTTCCATATTTTGTCGTACCTTTTTCTCAGCCAATAAGCAACCAATTGACCTCGGGTTTTCGGCATTTGGTCGCATTTGTGCCCTAAATGAGCCGAATCATATTAAAATTTTTCCATAGTTTTCCCGAATTTTCCTACAAATTTTCCTGAATTTCGCTAGTTTATAACAAAATTTTCTCAAATTTTACCTAGTAAATCTATTATTTGCAAAAAGTTTTTTAAAGAAACGCGCTAAAAAATCTACCTGCATTTTGGAGGAAATCTTCACAAAAAAAGTTCAGAAAACAAGTATATACAACATGTGAAAAACGTGCTAAAATTACTTGGCCATGCCAATGATTGATATCTTGTTCTATTTTGTGCTCCAGATTGTTTTTCTTTTTTTGAGAACATGTTTCTAAAAAAATATTTATTGCACTAAATAAAAAAAATTTAATTTTCATTTCATTTACAAAATGCATCATATGATTTTCTCTCAATATATTATTTGAAAGTCGAAAGCCCATTTATGTCATTTGCTACTAAATAAAGATTCAGGTAAAGAAGCTAATTTAACTGAAAATTTAGAAACAATATTTTTTTTTCAGAAAATTTATTTTTCAGAATTTAGTGTGAAATTTTTTCTTCTTTCTGCTGATTCAAAATATTTAAGTAAATTAAACCAATATTAATACAAATTACTAAAAAGCATTTATTATAAGCAATTGAAATATTGAAAACACATCTCAGGTACATAATAATTCTAAACATTTAATGAAAAAGCTATAATTATTAGTATTTTTTTTTAATTATTTGGAAATTGTGTTTAAAATTAACATGTATTTTTTAGTTTTTCACACAACACTTCACTACAGATGGAAAAGTAAATGTGTTTTTAAAATAGCAGCGAGCTACCACAGAATACCAACCGTCCAAAACACATTTGAAGTTCATGAATTTGCAAAATTCAATATTAAGCAAGCAAGGGCCCAGATCGAAAAACATGACAAGTTTGAGATCCTCTGTTCTAATCTATGGTGCTGACGCGTACTGTTTTTTTTATTTAACTCAATACAAATACTCATATAATTTAAACTGTACAAAATATATATTGTGTTACAGGTACCGGTTACTCTCTTCTATAAAATTGCAAATTTTCAGCCTGTAAATTAATGTTTACATAGAAATTTTTAATAATTATAAAACAACCTGATTTTACAGTAAATATTTAAAAAAAAAAATTTCTGATTGCAATTCATTAAAATTCTCTTCAGTTTGATTGTTAGAGGAATGTGTACAATTTTAATTTTACAATTTCTTAGTCATTTGGTTGAATTGTTTGGCAATGTTTGTAGGTTTATGCAAAAACAAAAAAAAAAATACAAATTTAATGAAAATTTATGCAGTAATACTTATGTAAGAATATTTTTTGATCTTTGTATGTTTGAAAAGTTACATCGTATGCATACCTTACAAAAGATAGTATCATTTTTTAAAAACTGTTATTCAACTCTTTTTTTAAAAAAAATAATATTGTGCAGATATAATTCTTGACATGAATTTTTTTTCGTAAAAATGAATGTACACTACGTACTGTTCCATAACGTACATAATGTACATTAACAGTTTTTGTAATCTTCTCACTTTTTGTTTTATATTGGCGTATATTTAAGATATTAAGATTGTACAATGTTCGAAGAACTGTTGTATATCAGTTGATTGTTTTTCAATGATACTCTACAGCTATCAAAAAGTAAGATAACGTATACATAAAATAAACAAGATATCAATCATTGTCATGGCCAAGTAATTTTAGCGCGTTTTTCACATGTTGTATTTTACAATAATGCAACTATGAACTTTTTACTAACAGAAAGTAGTACTGTACTTTAAAAAAAAATTTAAATTTTTTTAAAAAAAAACAATTAAAAATTATTAAATTTAAATATGATTCGGCTCATCTAGGGCACAAATGCGACCAAATGCCGAAAAACCCGAGGTCAATTGGTTGCTTATTGGCTGAGAAAAAGGTACGGAAAATATGGAGCGAAGACGAAGACGAAATTTGCGTCCTAATAGCGCTTTTGTTCCACTACGTGAAAAACGCGCTAAAAATTCTCAAAAATGTAATAAAAAAAAAAAAAAAAGTTCTATCTTGGTTGAATTCTATCAAGTAAAAAAGTAAAAATATGGGAATATTTTAAATATATACAAAGCTACAATTTTTATATATATACTTACTGTCTTCTCTTTCTTGGCGTTGTTTGCGTTTAAACGCACCGCACTTGGTTTCTTTCTTTCTTTTTTTTTTTAATCTATAATTTTAGTTTTATAATTTATCTAATACGATTTGTATGTGCTCCAGTATTTACGGACGTTAAAAGGAAGCAGAAATGTAATGCTACGCTATAAAACATTGTTGAAGAATCCCTAGCTATTAATTTATTCGGGGGGATCGAACTCACATCCAACAGAGGGCTTAGAGCTACAAAATGGTTCACCGAGATAGACAGGAAATGATACAAAAATATGCATGAACAAGAAAATTTAATACAATATTATTATAATTATTTATATATATATATATAAAACATATCTGCAAAAGAGCAGAGGAGGGGGGGGACAAAATTACATCAGTAAAATTACATCATCATACGAGAAGATTGCGAAATATTGAAACAGGAAACTAGCTTTTTATGAATCATATTGTTATTAAAAATAGAATGTAACTAGGAAGGAATTGCTTCTTGTGTAGGTTTTTTAAGATGTAATAATAAGTATGGTAAGATTTTTCATGGAACTTGAAGTTTATTTTCAAATAACAGTCTATAAAAAAATGAAGATATTGAAAATAACAAGAACTTTTCAATAAGTAAAGTTCGCAACACTGAACAAACAACGAAAAGAATTTAGATGCAATCCCTACAAATTCGAAATTACTTTCAACTGAACTGCGACGATTACAGTTATGTTGCAACCTTTTATATTTATATCTTAAATTTGGAAGAAATCGCAAATTCGGTTGCCCTTGTGTATAAATATCCTGCTTAGAATCTAAAGGAATTCATGATACCAAAAAAGAGTGTTGTGGATCGCGATAAAGCAGTGTTTCTCAAACTTTCAATATTTGTGACCCAATTTTCAGTCATAATTTTCATCGCGCCCCACTTCTTACAATAACAATGTACTGAATGCATTATAATGTACTTTGATGGTAAAACTACGATGCAATACGACTTTAATTATAAACGCACTAATTAGATAAATATTATTTTTTATATAATATTTGTATACGACAAGCCCAAGAGAGTCACTAGTAATTACTGAACTTGTTTTTAATTGAATATTGATAAATTAATTATCAAATACTTTGTGCAGAACTGATACATTTATAAGTAGTGCGTATTATATCAGTTTGAATGTGTATTTTATTTTTTATTATATAAGAATATATATTTTACTTTGTAATTATTTTAAATTGTAAATTATTTTATCAAATTGATAATTATTTTAAATCTTTTGTTTTCGATTTTTCGTGATACGTACGCGCCCCCAAGTAGGGTTATCACCGCCCTTTTGGAGAGCGCGCCCCACAGTTTGAGAAACGCTGCGATAAAGATTTCATTTCGAGTTTTGAGAACAATTTAATAACAGTATACATGAAGCAAAATATGACTTGGAGAAGAAAAACCACAAGCGATTTACATAATTTCAAAAATGTATATATATTATCATTGCAAACAAAAAGCAAACAAAACAACGACATTGAGCCACAACATCTTCTCAGCATATAATGAATAAAAATTTATGCCGATACAAATCATTCCCAATTTCTGTTGTTACATGTTACAAATTCTTAGATTTTGAACACGTTCCGTATAATAGCGCGAACTCCACACGGAACGTGTTTTTATTGTTGGTATCGGAAATCAAATTTTGTTTTACACAAACGAAAACAATCCGCAGAAACGAAAATAAAATTAAATTAAATTATATAAAATATAAAATTAAAAAAAATAATAACTTATTTTATTGCTAAAAAAATATAAAACATGCAAAATTGCAAGTTTTTTACTAACAACTTTTTGTAAGTAACATTAAATTAAAAAAACCTATAAGTACTATAAATTTTGGCGCCCCCTGCCCCAGGCGCCCTTGTGCGGTGAACAATTTTGCCACCCCCACGCGGCGGCCCTGCATACAGTATGTGTATACTAAACCTGTCTACATCTAGAGAAAACTTGTAACAGGCATAAATTTCGTGTTTGGGGGTAATATATTCCTCATTTTTATCTGCTTAGGAATGTTCGCTTTTAAATGGATGATTTAAATATAAATTGGAAAGTAATATTTTTGAGAAAATAAAGGGCTAATATCTGGGCAAAACGAAAATCGAAATGTGTTAAACATGAATATTTGACATTTATCTGAGTAAGTGTATTTAGCCACATTAAGACCCAATTCACGCGAAGCAAATACTACTATTGACCCTCAACCACATAATGCGACAGACAGCAAGACAAACATAGAATTCAAATTCTTTATAATCCCGAGATAAGATTCAACCGCTCCGTTATCTTTCAACTACTACTTTTTCACTTAATCCAGTCAGTCTTTATGCACTACGTTCAAGGTCATATGTAGTTATACAGTTTCTGATTTTTCCCTTTAATCCCACCTATCTGTCTCCAATGAGTATCACATCCTCCACGTGACCTTTTGTTAGACGCATCAAGCGACACGAGATTGCAAGATCATATGTATTGAGCTGAAATAATATTAAACTGACGAAGAAGAGATTCACTTTAAATTATTTTACCCCAAATTTATCTTTTTTCTCTCTTTATATTTTCTATATCATAGGTTCTCAACGTGGGCGATAACGCCCCCTTGTGGGCGTTTGCGGTTTTCAGGAGGGAAGTAAAAAACCCAGAGAAAATTAGGGGGCGTTGAGATGGCACGGAGGGGCTTGGCAGATCAACAAATATAGTCTAAAAAACACGCTGATTACGTACTAACAAAAGTACACTTCAGTACTTTTTACCTTTTGTTGATTGTGTGTATTTAAATCATTTCTTTATAACATCTGTACGAAAATTAACATGTTTTGATAGTTCGAGAAGTGAATGAAAAACGTAAATGTTATTATTGCATTTAGACCTGCATTAAATTGAATGATATAATAAATTTTTTAATTTCGGAAGTGTACCTGTTATTTTGTCTGTGAGTAGTTAGGAAAAATGTTTCATCCACTGCATTTCATTAATATATTATCCCAGAAACATAATTAAATATTTTAACCAGGAATTAACGTATTATTCTTTAAAGACTGTAACAGTCAATTTATATTTATTTGATAAGCACTAGTTTATTATGAATTACTTCGTATCTTCAAAACCCTTGCCTGTCTTTATAACAGGTAAAAACTAAAACTTTTTTATTCCACTCTTTTAAATGAAGAAAAATTCAGTAGCGTTTCAAATCCAAAACTATCTTATTTATGACTAAAATATATAATATTGCACATTTAATATATTTGTGGCAATAGATATTTCAGATTTGCTAGCAAAAAAATTGGAGCTTCAGAAAAAAATTAAATTAAAAAATATATTTTTTTAGTAACAGGATATTTTTTAAAATTTAACTCTTGTTTTCACCATGTATAGTGTACACTCTTATTTCTCTAGAGTGGAAAGGGCGGTATCGAAATATTCACTAGAAAAAGGGGGTGGTATCGAAATATTCACTAGAAAAGGGGGT
>BMAO01018966.1:0-12643 GCA_019973975.1 Trichonephila clavata
TTTTTTTGAATAAAAAATAAAAGGGGGATCTTTTTTAGAACATAACTCTGGTATTTATTTCCTTTTGTTTGGTTTTTTTTCGGAACAAAATAGGTTGGTGAATTATTTTGTTTTTAAGTCAGGGGAAGGAGGAGTTTATAATTATTTTTTAAGGGGCAAAATAATACAAAATCCTTTTATACATTTTTTTATCTTCATTATGTTAAATGAGGCCTTTAAATCTTTTTATAAACGTAGCACATATTTTTAAATAAACAAAGAGCAAACGCCTCTTTAACTTCAAGAGCTATTTATGTAAATTATCCTCAGTCCATACGAGGGTAACTCTGAAATTTTTTGAGATACGCGCAGACGTAAAGTTACAAAACAAAATTAAAGATTTAATTTGAAAATACAAAGTATTTTACACAGCAGACGACTTTTCTGCACCTAAGACGCGGGTTCAACCCCGGCCCCAGTCGGTGAATTTTTAAGATGCAGAAAATCGACAGTGGCCATGTCGTATGATTATACGACATGTAAATTATCCCTGGAGTTTTCTGTTTGACTTGGGTGCTCTAGCGGAAAAATTAAATTCTAAAACAGGTTCGGATCGTCAGATCTCAGGTGCCTCCCTCTTGGGAGTAAACTGGGAGTCAAAATAACTTGCGGTAGTTGGTATCGTCTATACGGTGCCGCGCTAAAAAGTGATACCAGCTTCTGGGGAAAGTACTAGGTCTGAAAAGGTTAAAGCACCAATACGCAGCCCCATTAGAACAAAAAAAATTTTCCCCCAACAAATGAAGAGAAAGGTACGCTTTCCATAAAAATATTTCGTGGAATTCGGGATAGTTAACAATAGAATGTTTACATCATAGGTTCTGAAAGTGGGCGATGACGCCCCCTTGTGAGCTTTGAGGTATTCAGGAAAGGATAGTAAGAGACCCAGAGAAAATTAGGGGGCGTTGAGTAGACACGAAAGGGCTTTGACTGATTAACCAAATATAGTCTAGAAAAGACTTAAAAACACTCTAATTATGTACTAACAAAAGTAAACTTTAATACTGTTTACCTTATGTTGATTGTATGTATTTAAATCATGTTCTACATGACATGCACAAAAATTCTTATATTTCGGTAGTTCGGGAAGTGGATAAAAAACTTATAAATTACGTTACATTCAGACCTGCATTAAACCGAATGATATAGTGCATTTTTTAATTTCTGTAGTGCACGTGTTATTTTTGTCTGGGAGCAGTAGGAAAAATGTTTCGTCCACTGTATTTCATTGCGTATATTATCCAAGAAACACAATTAAATATGTTAACCAGGAATTAACGCGTGATTCTTTGAAGGCTGAAACCGTCAATTTATATTTATTTTGAAAGAGTAGTTATTACGAATTATACTTCGTCATCAAAACCCTGCCTGTCTTTATAACAGGTAATCTAAAACTTTTATTCCACTCTTTTAAATGAAAAAGAATTTCAGTAGCGTTTCAATTCCAACACAATATCCTATCTATGACTAAAATACAAAATATTATGCATTTAAATGTATTTGAGGCCATAGCTATTTCAGATTCGCAAGTAAAAAAAAATTGGGGCTTTAAAAAAATTAAAAATATTTTTTCTATTAGTAATAGAATATTTTTTTAAAACTTAACTCTTGTTTTCATATTATTATGTACATTCTTATTTCTCTAGAGGGGGAAGGGATGGTATCGAAAAATACTCACTAGAAAAGGGGGCACCAATTAAAAAAGGTTGGGAACCTATGGCTTACAATCTTTTAAACATATAAGAGAAAAATGTTTTAATGTTCTTTTAAAATTTATGTATAAATAAAATTTTCAGATTTAGATACTTCACAGGAAATGTAACACATTTAATAATTTTCTCTTAGATTTTTTTATTGTAATTCGATGAGCCCCTGGGAATGCCTTTTGGAACCCCAGGTTTGAAGACTACTAGTGTATAGGAGAGTGATTCACACGTTAAACCTGCTGAGGCTCGAAACTATCTAATTGGCTCGATGTGGAGAACTCAAGGGAGTAGGGGTCCTCGGGTCCAACCCTACCCCCCCCCAAAGCCCTTGATTTTTTTCTCAATTGATTATAATCCTATGCAGTGGCGCACACAAGGAAGTATCTTAGGGGTCCGACCCCCTCCCCCAAAGCCCTTGAGTTTTTTTCGATTGGTGATAATCCTACATATATATAACGTAAAATGTAATTAAGTACTTGTAATTAACAATTTATTTTATTAATTAATGCTAATTATTAATTCAATAATTTTTTTTTACTGTTTTTTGTTAACAAAACCGACAAAACCAGAAGAATCAATTGGTGTTGTCTTGAGGTATAATACTTGAAGGACTTTCAACCATGGCCCCCCCCCCCTGAAAATTTTTTGTGTACGCTACTGATCCTATGTATATAGTACGTAAAATTTAATTAAGTATTTATTTTTTATTTTACAAATGCCACACACTACAATAGCACCTAAGCCATTAGTGCACGTGCTCTCCAATATTTTTCGACAGTTGAATTAAGGCTAATTAGTGCAGGGCACACGACCAAATGTTCAGCGGTCATAGGCCGACCAGAGTCGAAAAGAGTACAGTCCGATGAGTTGGCGATGCCAGTTCTGAGAGATGCGATCTCAGACAGTCATGACGTGTCAAAAGTCTAAAATGGGCTACAGCAGCTTTTCTAGGAGCCCCAGAGACGGGTCCTTGTTCAAGATTTCCCAGTTCTTATTCTTCGACATTTCCTCAACTTCCATTTTAAACTTATGCTTAAAGGCCATATTAGAAAAAAGCCTTAAGGAATGAAAGGTTGAAATCCTCGCGGGTCTTCGGATCACAAGGGCTCCTTTCTTAGATTTAATTAAGTACTTGTTATTAATACTTAATTTTTAGTAATCGATGATAGTATTATTCATTCAATAATTATTTTTTTGATGTTTTTTGTTTCCGAAAATTGACAAAATAAAAAGAATACGTTGGGTGGCGTATGGGAACATGATACGAGAATAGTGGAATTTCGACCCTGACCCCTCTCTCCCCCTGAAAAATTCCCTTGTGCACTACTGAGAGAATGAAATAGCAGCTTAAATATGAGACTCATTATTTAAATATGTTCAAAGTTTTGAGTATTGGCTATGGTGAACAGACATAGAGTCAAGTAGGAATAGGTAGCCAATAAACGTTAAATAAACAAATCTCACTAAAATATTAAGTCATCTTCTGTCAAAAGCAATACCTTTTTACTAAAATGAACAATAGTTTTAAGTGTGAGAGTCTTGTCCCAAAAGATTAACGAAATAACATATTGTATAGTCGTTAAAAATCCTCTTTTGATGGTCTCAGCATAATCAAGGGAAATCTCTTTTACTGGAAGCCACAGTTGACATCTCATTTCATCCCCTGCTCGATGATTTGTCCTGTCATCTTCTGCGACCGCACGGCTGTCTTCTTGGCTTCTTTAACGCCCGTACCACTCTGTGGAACAATCGCCAAGTTGCTAAGTCTGGAATAGGGTTTCTTTCCCGGGTTCCCGGGAAATCATAAGGTTTCTGTACTTTTTCTATTCCCAGGAAGTATACTTCGCACCCAGGATTTCCTGGGAATTGCAAAGATTAGATTTAGCATTAGACAAAGCATTAGATTTAAAATTTGAAAGTGGTGTAGGAACAGATGCTTTGTTTCATAACACTTGTGCAGAAAAAAATACTTTAATTAACATAAATGAAACTATAAAACAGATCGAAAATGTAGTAAAATTATTCAGAAAATCACCTCTCAAGAATGATATTTTACAAAAAGTTAAAGTTAAAGAAGAGTTTGGCTGTGAAAATATGGTTTGTTTAGATACGAAAACACGCTGGAATAGTTTGTTGGCAGTGCTTGAAAGATTTTTAGAAACAAAATCAGCAATTTTAAAAGCATCAATTGACATTAAAGAAGAACAAATGATGACCAATGTAGAGTTTGAAACTGTGACTACAATTATAGCAGGCTTAAAATCCAGTAAAAATTGGCTTAGAAAAATTATGCAGTCGAAATGCAACTTTGCTAACTACAGAAGGTGTATTTTCAATCGTTAGCGTAACAAAATTCAGAATTTTCGAAAAATTGACAATAATCTCTAATCCAAATAATTAATGACAGACGCAACGTTAATTTAATTGGATTAATGCAATACCTGAATTTTGGGAGAAATCTAATTACTGTCGATATTCCGCGATTGCGTGGTAAAAATTGTTTGGTTAGACAAGCTCAAATGATAGAGACAAGGGTTTTCTGCGAAGAGAGGAGTCAATATCCAACTCTTCACACTCAGAAGAGAGCATGGCGATTTTGAAAGAAAAATCCCTGACGAAAAATTAGAGAGAAGGCCCAATTTACTCTAAAACAAAAGTTCTATATTGTTCAAACAAAAAAAAAGTACTAGTTTCAAGAAAATAATGAAACAAGGCATGCAGTTGCTCGACTCGACTGAAAATCCATCACCACACAAACAGTGAGGCTTTAAAAACAATTCCTCCAACGTTAGTAGAAGCCGAGAGAGCATTTTCTGCTACCGAATTGTTCGTCACAGAGCTTGGAACTAGGCTGAGTGATAAAAATATAAATTGCTTATGCTTTCTGAAATCCTATTTTAAAAATGAATAATTAATTATTAAATATTGTTTGTATTTTTAGCTCATTATATAAATAAGTATTAATTTTGGAATTTATATGTGTTCTTATTTTATATAATTATTATTGATTTTATTTAAAAATAACTTGTTTTTAAATTTTTCGAAACTTTGATGTATTTTTTGGAATCCGGGGATTTCCCGGACATTCCCGGGAATAGAAAAACCAGGGAAATCAGAAACTCTAGTCTAAGTTATACTAATGTGAAACATAGCGTTACCTATACAATAAAACCGTTTAACAAGAAACTGGGGGGGGGGACCGAAATATTTTTTCGTGTTAAAAGATACCGCAAAAGAAACCCCCATGTATTCAACAACATCAAGTTGATTAGAGTACATTTTACTTACATAGATATGCATATTCGAATATATTTAATACAAATCAATGAAACAAAAAAATTCATAAGAGTTTAACGAAATTTAACCCCAAATTTTTTGAAAAACAAAACGTTTTAAATCCTTAGTTTCATCCGTTTTATCCTTGGCTAAAACTTACTCCGTTCAAAGATTTCCGTAATATATTTGCTCTTTTTTTAAAAAAATTGTAGTTGGTAATGTAGAAGCAATTCCAAAACCTTCCGTTTTCGTAGCCAAAATAGTCGCTAAGTCGCCAAAAGTGATGCCAACGTGACTGGAATTGTAATTCTTTGAATAATTAGTTTAATCAATTAATTTTTATTAATTATAATTAAAATACTGTATTGTCATCCAACATAATCGTGTTTAAAATTTCAGCTCAATGAGTGCTTTAAAATAATTTTTATGATAAATATAGAGTGAGAGTGAACGAATAGTAGGAATAAATAAGGCATTTAGGATAACAGTTTCTTCTTCTTTTGCAAAGTAAGAGAAATAATTAATTTTCCACTATCATAATTAAAATTTTAAGAATATTAAAAATGGTCCAATTTTAAGATTCTTCACAAACTTTTTCCAAATTAAAAATCCCTACATTATTCGTGCACTTTTAAAATAAGTGTTTTTCGTTACCTATGAGCCTTATTATATTGGCTGATAAATATGCACTTTTTAAAAAAAAGTTTCTACAGAAAGCAAATTTGGCAACAGTTATGCGCATGTTAACACATGGTTACATTTATCCTGTGACTATAACTTCATAGGAATTTATGAACGGTTTTGACTGGAAACGCGAATAGTATTTATCATGTGATTATGACATCATATGAGCTTATACCAGTGGTACTCAACTTACGGCCCACCGGAGCGTTCTGAGGGGTAGGGTCATGGCCGTTACACTAAAAAAATTCAATTATTTAAGAACAATGCATTATAAATTTAGAAATTCTATCATTCAAGCAATCAAATATATCAATCTTGCTATCGATGTTGTGCTCTGCTAGCCTTTCATCCCTTCAGTGGGTCGATAAATAAGTACCAAGCTTGTTTGGGGACTATAGACTAGGGGTTTCGCCAGGGATGTCTTGAGACTTCATGAGGCCTTGAGCCCCTACGCAAAAGTATGCTCTGAGCCCTACACAAATGTAGCCCTCTATGACCCATAAAAGTAGACATTCCATAGCATATATTGCCACTCGTACAAACAATAACCCGAAACAAATAAATGGTTATGACTTACAATCGCACAGACCGGCTCGACCGACTACCACCTTTTGACTGAAGGAGTAATGAGGGTGTTTGGTGGTAGGGATAGGCCTATACATGAACTACGGTCATCACATGTAGCCAGTTGACATATCGTCCTAAATTCCTAGTTTTTCAAATAATACAACCGAAAACAACATATGACCATTGAAATTATTCGAATCATGATCTTATTAAGGCTGAATCGAGAATGAGATGAGGCCCCATTATGGCAAGGTTCTTTGCCCGGGTATAGTTGGCCAATGCCTTAAGACGTCCCTGAGTTTCGCTTCAGACTGACCACCTGATCGGAACATCTGCTTATGCACCTCACCGCCCAATGGTCATATATACTGAGATGGGAACAATAGGCCTAGGCCCTCATGGGCTGTTCGCCTCTGAGTTCAGTTTAGTTGTGCTGCTATGAATATCAAATAATTGTTTTTTCTTTTTGTAATTGTAAAAGTTAGTGATAACAAATAATAGTGCAGTGGATGAAACTAACTTTTAATTATATTTAACATTTCTTTCAAGTGAACAATATTTTAAGAATATATGTTGTTTCAAAACGATTGGAATCTTGATTATTTGGTAGAGAAAAACAAGCAAGGATCAACAATTTGCTTGATTTATCGTGGAAATATTTCACTTAAAAATACAATTTTGCTTGCCACTATACCCCTAAGCTAAAATCTTTCAAAGGCTCTTTTTCCTGAGGATCTATATAAAACTAAATAAATTTGCTTTCTTAAGAAAAATCTTTGCAACAGAAATAAAATATTTTGTTGGTGGTATTACCACAAAATATGCAAAGGTGACAAAAACATCCTTTCAAAATTTGTTACATTATATATATTGATAAACATATCAAATTGTTAAGGATAAACATAGGAATTGATACAGAAATTGTTAGTGTTTCTTAAATGCTTAAATTTTCTCTTTGATAAATTCACAGTTATTTGTTCAGATATTTTTTTTTAGTAAAATTAAAAAGTATTTGAATAATTTGAAATAAAAATGTGCACAATCAAATTAAAACACATTTTGAACAAATAATACTGGTTTCAGTATAGAATTCAGCAAAAATTCTTTGCTACCATCCAGTTGATAAATTAATATTTGAAATAAAAAATCCCATCCCAAAAAATCAATTTCCCATTATTCATGTTGAGGCCCACGTGAAATAGTTGTCATATGTATGAGTCCCGGCGGAAAAAAGGTTGAGTACCCATGCCTTAGATCAGGGGTGTCCAATCTTTTAAGGAAGAGTACCACTATTTGATAAAAAATAATTAAATTTTTCCAACAAACAAATGTTGAAAAGTGAAAAAATGCTACTTATAAGCTTATTATGGGATTTTTATGGAAATATCCCATTATTAATGCAAGTCTGTGTACTCGAACTTAAAAATAATATAATAAATAAGACGGAAGTGCAAACTTAGGTTTTTATTTCAGTAAACTTTTAAAAAGTTAGGTTAAGAAAAAATAAAAATGAGTAACTTGAATAATTTTATTAAAAAAAAAAAAAACATTTACTAAACGCTCAGTATTTACTTAATGTGGATTTTGAATTACTACTTTTTTTTTTAACCAAGTCATCTATATCAGGATTAGTTCTTGAAGATGCTTACAAAATTAGGTTATGATAGGTGCACAACAGCTCGCTTTGAGTAAAATTTATTTTAGTATGTTTACAGCGGAAAACATTTTGTCACAAGCATATTTGATCCAAATTTTTTGTCTGAGACAAAAATAATATTGTAATATATAATAATAATGTAATTCAATAATATTGTAAAATAAATTAAATGTAAAAAAAACTTTTTAAGAACAAGCTTTTATTTAAACGCGCTAAAAAGAATAAAATAAACTTTTCCTTTAAAACTTTTTTTACTATCAACTTATAACGTCATTACACAATTTATATGATATAAAAGCTTGTCGCAATATTTAAGTACTCATATTTACTTAGTTTGAATTTTTAAAAACCAAAATCAATCAGGTCAAGTTATTTATTTTACTTGTTTATCTACACAGGTAAATCTCGCGACAAGCTTTTATATCATATAAATTGTGTAATGACGTTATAAGTTGATAGTAAAAAAAGTTTTAAAGGAAAAGTTATTTTATTCTTTTTAGCGCGTTTAAATAAAAGCTTGTTCTTAAAAAAGTTTTTTTTACATTTAATTTATTTTTTACTTTTTAGTTATCGCTGGACAGGTTTCTCAACCTGTTCAACTCATTGAACACTGGTTCGCCATCCCTGGTTTAGCTGAATGAATTCTCGCAAAATGGTATTAGACTAAAAACACAATTTTTTTAATCCGTAATTTTAAGCAATTTTTTTCAATCTTCATGCAGATTTTGGCTAACATTGTTCTACACACGAAAAAAAAAGGTTTAGTGAGATTATCTTCATAAATGTCAAAGTTATTAAATGTTTAATTAAAATTTTGACTATTTTTGAAAAACAAAGAATATATTATTTATTTGAATATATTTTTGAAGATAAGGGATGTATTTCTCTAACATATTAGAAGAAATTTTAATTGTTTATTAAAAACTTCAAAAGGCATTAAATATATTGTATTAATCAATAAAATGCTTAAGACTAAAAACGCATTTTGTAATCAAAAAAGAAAGTTTTATCAAATAATGATAATTTTTTGCTGGACATTGAAAATCTTTTACGTAAGAATCTATTTTTTTTTAATTGCTCAGATCTTTAGAAACTTGATTTTGAAAAAATCAATAATTAAATTCAATAAATTAATAGATTCTATTTGTAATTAAATTTAAGGACACATGTCGTAAGTGTGTGTTTAGATTACTGGTGATAAAATGAGGTATATTTAAATTACTCGTAGGCTTAAAATTAGAAAATTTCTTTAAAAAATTACTTCATTTTATTGTAAAAAATTTTTTAATCGAAAATATATTGCATTTCTAGATAATATTTTTCTCTTATTGTTTTCCTAGCGGATTCCTTTTTGATGGGTAAGATACATTAAAAAATGATCTTTTCCGATTCTGTAATTATTTTTTGTCTGAGTTTCATAGATTAAAGTTAGATAAATTATTTAAAGAATTTCTTCAATACTCCATCTCAGTTTAACTTGGCAGCGTTGAGAAAGGTATACAATGTACCAATCTACTTGAAAAATAGCTCTACTTTTTTGTTTTGAATTTAAATCCAAGGAAATAGATAGAAATTTGTAAAAAAATTGCATACGTTGTAGAAATTAGATTGTTTTACGTTGTAGAAATGTAATTATTTTTAGACAAAGCTAATTAATACTGTCAATAGCGCAACGTTATGAAATTCCAGTTTGGCTGAAAACCGATTTTCGACGCAACTTTTGTCATTGTTGTAACAATAAAATTATTACAACAATGCAGATATATCCAAGTTGGCGCCCAAAACTAGTTAAACGTTTTTAATTAATATCTTTTAATTAATTGCAATATCGGAATATAATGGTCAAAACATGCATTGTCATCCAAACTAAACGTGTATACAAAATTTCAGCTCAATGGGAGGAAGATATCAGCTTCAAAATTGAGTTGCAAGATTCCACCCGAACAAATTACATACATACATACATACATTGTAAGTTAAATAAAACTTTTAAAATAGTATTTTTGTTATCCCTTTCCAAAATTTCTTAATTTTTCAATAAGTTTTCGCGTGTCACTGTTACAACTCCGTCGTGCCACACCGTGGCACGCGTGCCACGGTTAGTCACCCCTAGCTTAGACCATTGAGCCTTAATTCATATACAGTAGAACGTCGTTTATCCGAGCAATTGGGACCAGACACCGTTCGGATACGCGATTGTTCGGATAACCGTAAACCGAATGCGATCCATGCAGTATATGATACAAATATTGAAAATCATCACATGCGGGAAACGTGCATGAAGAAAAGCAAAATAGATGTAAAATGTCGCAATTTTACCTTTATTGTGGAAAATAATTACTTATTTTTTGCTGTACAATTGTACACCTTCGTTTTTCGCTGCAAGGTCTCTCCGGAGCAGCAGTAGTTGAGTAGGACAGTACTCTGATTGTTGTTCGTACCACTCCATAAGCTGTCTCTGACGAAATAAAAGCTTCAGCATTTGATGGACCCTTGCTACTTTCGTTGTTGTTGTCCTCGTCTTTATCCATTTCATCGTCGACACGGTCGGATTCTTCTTGCACGGAAGTCACAATCTCGTCATCATTTAGCATTTGAAATCCACAGTCATCTGCTTCGCATGCCATCCAAGTTTCTATGCCTTCGCATGCCATCCACATCAGCAAAAGAGCATGTATACACCCCTCACTTGGAAACAAACTGACCTAATATTCCGCGCAGATGTTTACCAAATCACACAACTGAAACTCCGTAAATATTCCTCACCTTGGATTTTCCTGTCACTTTTGGCCTCACGCGAAACAACTGTTGAGCATTGCACAGTTCGAAAACTTATCCGGAATTTGGTTCGCATATTTGACGCTACGAATAATAAACGTTCGGATAAACGACGTTCTACTGTACAACTTAATTCTGTTTTCATCCTGTTTTAAAGTAGTGATTGAAATTTTAAGTTTGCTCGCTGTCTTACTATGACAATATATTAAAAATTTTATTTCAATCACTCAATAATATTATGATTGAAGCTAAAATAACTGTATTGTCCTTCCAAGATCAAATTTTATTTAAATACTTTTAATAACTTTAAATAAAAAGCCAGCTTTTTAAAGGAAACTTTATCATAGTATCCAGTAGGGACAGAGATATCCAGTTCTCTCATCTCATTTTGGGGCAACATGAGAATGGTGAGCATCACGCAACTTTCTGTTCGAACATCCCTACGTAGCAGCTTGCGTAACAGCAAAGTTGGCTTGCTGGGATTAAAAGCAACAATAAACAACAGATGTCATTGCGTATCGTCTTTTATTATTATGGCCGGGCAATCAATTGGTCAAGTCGGGGATCCCCTGACCTCCCAAGACGCGTGAGAAATAGCCACAACTTGAGTAACAATATAGTCTAATTCATTTGCCACATGTCTTGAATTTTTCTCACGTCCTCTACTCTTTATTCTTACTATCTCCTATACGAATATTTTGATACCGATCGACCGTAATTAGACACAGATCATTTAAAGATTATCTTTTGGGTGAAACACATTGGTTTTAAGGGTCAAGACCTCTTTCCAGGTGGTCCTGTTTATCCCTTGACCAGTGGTCAGAGCGCCGTTGTCATTATCAATGAATTACCTCTGTGAGGTCGGTTTTTTTTTGTGCTGAGGGATTCGGTTTTGGTTTAAAATATCATCTCGTGGGCTGTTCCTGAAAGGGACTAGCAAATCGTTTTACAACTGCTCATTATGTCCCCCAATATAAATCGCCATGGGGTGTCTTTTCCTCCCAGATTGGGGATGTCTTTAATAGTGGGAAAAAGATCCGAGTTGTCTTGGCTCATCTAAGAGGACAGCATGAATGACCTCATCGGATTTTATAGCCGGGGAGGGGTTTGTGTCGGCGATCTGTTGAAGATTTATTCGTACGGGATGGGGTCAATGGGAAAGAAAGCAGCGAGATGTCTTCTTTTTCCCCTTTTCTTTCCCCTTCTTTCTCCTGCGGGTGAAATTTATAAGTGGCATACATACATGACACTTTTTTGATGCTATTAAGTAGAAATGGTAGGCATGTTTTCCATTAGAATAAATTTTTCAGAAGCCATTGCAATAGATACATGGACTACCTTATTCAGG
Organism: Trichonephila clavata; assembly: GCA_019973975.1. NCBI lineage: Eukaryota > Metazoa > Arthropoda > Arachnida > Araneae > Nephilidae > Trichonephila > Trichonephila clavata. Next base: position 12,056 of record BMAO01018966.1, read on the forward strand.
TCTGATGAATTTTCGTGATCACGTGTATAGAGAATTTTTTCAATACGAAATGATGAAGGATAGAAGAAAAACCATCTGGCATGTATTGGAAAAATGGGGTATTGAATTTTTCCGTGAACAATTTGACTTGCTAAAAGAGATTAATTATTTATTCTAAATGTAATTTGTCTTGTACTAATAACTCATGAAATCAAAAACTATTTAATTAAAATAAATTTATGTGAAGTGGAAATTTATATTTTGAGTATTTAACGATTTTCCGAGGTGTTGAGGATTATTTGATTTTGTTTATGAGTGAGTGAGTGTTTATTAATGTCACACTAATACACAGCAGAGGTTCCCAAACTTTTTTGTCTCATAGACCCTTGCCATGTTTTTCGGTTTGGGGGCAGACCCCTGATTAATTAATATTTAATTTTTGCAAAATGTATCAACTTAAATGTCTTTTTGACAGCTGGTACTACTACTTCTACTTTAAAAGAATTAAATTTTCTAACTGTAATGAAGTATAGTGTTTTAAAATTTAAAAAGCACATGTTAATTAATTAAATTAAAAGTTGATTAATAAATGCAACTGTTAAATAAACT
>BMAO01018967.1:0-22850 GCA_019973975.1 Trichonephila clavata
ATATTGTTCTACACACACATAAAAAAGTTTTGTGAGATTATCTTTATAAATGATGAAGTTATTAAATGTTTAATTAAAATTTTGAGTATTTTTGAAAATCGTTAAAAAAGTTTTTGACATTTTATTTTTTAATGACTGATTCTAAAAGAGCAAACATGAGCTGTTTTAGTATGGAATGTCGATTCATTTGAAAGAAAAAAATTCATGCACAACAATTTAGACATAATTTTAATAAAACGTATCAATTTTGACTCATTTTAAAAAATCATAAAAAATACAAATATTATTTTGCAACAAAAAAAAATTGTACGGTATAGCGCGAAATAAATGATTTTCCAATCCTGTAATTATTTTTTGTCTCAGTTTAAAAAAATTAGATTGCTGTTTAAAGAAGGTCAAAACTCGAACAAAAAAATCCCATAATCTGCTCGTTTGAAATAATTTGCGTAAATGGGTGAATAACCACTATACTGACTGGGATAGTACGCAAAAATGCATTAAAAATGACAGATGTTATGGTGGATTTGCTGTATGTAACAAAAGGATTGATATAGTACAAAAGAAATTTATTTAAGAAATACAATTGTAACTGTTCTCAAGCCATGGCAAGCAGCACAACATACTATTCTGCCAGTTGGAAGATTGAAAAGACTTTTGGGGAAACTTTCATAATTTTAGAAAAAGGGTTTTCTCGTATTCCGCTAAAAATTAATTTTTTGAGGTTCAAGATACATATTAATTTTGAAAGTTTAACTGACAGATTTTAAAATCTAAGTGGTACAAAGAAAATCAAAAGTTTGCACAGCTCAGAAATTAAAGTATTTAACGTTTAAAATATGTGGATTCACAAGGTTAATTAAAAATAATTTTACAACAAAAAGTAAAAACAAAGCATCAAATACATGCCAGAATACAATAAAAATAACAGGCTGGGGACTTCCTTTAACTGCTAGCCAGCCTTTGCAGTTCTTTTTATATATGTAAGTATAAAGGAAATCTATAGAAAATGGTAAGTTTATACTTTACACAACATTAAAAATGAAACACATTCACAATTTTAAAGTAGTAAATACACAATAACATTTAAACACTTGAAAAAGACAACTTTCATGAAAGATGAACTATATATCTTTTTATTCACACACACACAATTTATATTTTGATAATATGAAAAAATTCTAACCTGAAGCATTGCAGACATGATTAGGATCATATATATCTAAAAATCCAAAAGGGCCATAGTCAATTGTTAAACCAAGAATACTCATGTTATCCGTATTTAGCACCCTATATATAAAAATAAACATATAATTCAATAATATAACCACCATAGTCCATGCCTATAAACATTAAAAAAAAGATTTGTAATGATTATTTAAAAAGTACTTTACTCAATAAAAGTGTAGTAAAAACCAAATCTTTACACAAAAATTTAAAATTTTTATACCACTTTATTTATTTTAAAATATTGATGCAGAAATATTAACTCCCTGACCATGGAACTTTAAGATATAAGCATTTCCAATTATGCAGAATTTGTAATAATTACTACCATTGTAAACCTATGCAATTGCCTACATTAATTAAGGAGACTGGCACAATTTACACAAATTTTTTAATTTAATGATTTTCATATTTTTTTTTTTTTTGGTTTTCCTAAGTGTATGAATGATGTAAAACAGATTTTGTGCTCAAAATTTCATAAAAAAAGTTGACCATTTAATTTTTTAAGAGAAAAACTTGAAACTTATGAAGTAATTTTAAAATGATACTCCTCCTACAAAAATATATGCACATATATAAAATTTGATTTACAAGTACATCAAACTATGTATAACTAAAGTTGGTATGGGTTTTGTGGTAACATGATTGGTATTTGCACAATACTTTTTATGAATGCTTATTAAAAATTCCTTAAAAAGTGTGTGTGTGTAAATTCTAACTTCAATTATTTTTTTAAAAAGTAAGTATTGATTTGATTGAAAAATCCATACCAGCTTTTGTTCCATATACTATCAGCAACAAGTGAAACAAAATTCCAAGTATTAGGCACAATAGAATGCACTTAAAATGAAGCATTTAAAAGCAGCATTTTAAATGAAGACAAACTAGTTATTTTATCTTTCTGAGATAAGCCAGTTAAAAGTTTTGATTTGCCATTGAAATGTGAATAAAAATGAATGTAAAAGTCATCACAACTCTGCGTTTTTTAATCTTAGAGCTTTCAAATTTTGTGAGAGTATAGAAAAGTATATAGTAAATAATTTAGGCTAAAAAAATTGTATTTCATTTTTTTGATTGATTTTTGTTAATTAAATTATACTGTGTCCTCTTAAAATAAATAGTCTGAATACTAATAAACATACCCATGACAAAAACCAACACATTGCCATAATGCAACTAGTCTTGCAGTTCTAAGTACAACTTCTTCAAAAAATGCAGAATATTTCTGAATGAGATCATTTGATTTGACATGTATCTGCAACACAAATTTCCCAAACTGAATAATAAGCACTTGATAATTAAAAATTTTTTAATACAAATATTAATTTTAAATTATTAAGAATATCAATATATACCTCAGGATAAAATGTTTCTATAACATAATCAAGCAAAGAATACAAAATTTCATATCTTCCTACACTTGGTCCAACTCTTCCAGTAATTGGATCTAAAGTTTTAAAAATTTCGAAAGAACCAAATCTAAAAGAAAGAAGAAAATAAATATAAGGATTTCTACCAAATATTAGAATTAAGATTAATTAGTGAAAAATTATACTAACGAAAAAGAATTTAAATCTTAATGTATAAAGTAATTTTAAGCAAAATTTATTCATGCAACAAAGAAAAACTTTACAAAAACAATGATTAAGCACCAAAAGTAATTTTTGTATATTTTGTACTAAATAACACTGCATATATAAAATGTAACATTTTCATTTTGATAATTGAGGTGTAGTCATGGCAAAAAGTAGTTAACAAAGCCCCATTTATTTATGTAACTTTAACATCAGAGAGAAATAGAATGCTCCTTCTACTGAAATGCCAAGCAACAAAAAAATAGGACTATCCTTTCTAAATTCAGATCAGGGAAAATTAATCACATGCTCAAGTGAAAGGAAATATAAGTCATTTTTAGAAGTTATGTAAATGATTTTAGGAAAAGTTTTCATCACTCAGCAAGACACCTGTAAGCTATTTTGTTTCTATGAATTATTAATTAATCTGGGAAAATATAGACTTTAATCCAAAATGAAAGGAACTTGCAATTTTAAGTTTGGTAATTTGAATTATGATTTAGAGAAAAATATATCAAATCAAAACTTTAAATATTAATACATATATATTTATATCTAAAGCCTTTCCCCTAATAAATTTTAAAATTAACTTTCTGAAGCCAGGAATGAATTATACAGAATTTATCAATACAATTTTAGGAAATACGGTGTTATGTTTAAAATCGCATACTACATTTGTTCAAAACATTTTTCCTCTTTGAAGATTAAAAAAGTTATAGAATGAAGCTGAAATATTTTTCTTGTGCTCTATTCAATCAACCACATTTTTTTTAAAGTCATCTCTATCATCTTCCACACATTTTCCAAAAAAAAAAAGTCACTGTACAAATTTCCTTTCCCTCATTTGTACTTTACATGAATTGCTTTAATTAATTTTTATCTTTCACATAAGTCAATCAATTTATTTAAAACAGCATTTAGTCCTTAAATGTAGCAAAATTCTTCTAGTAATATAATTTCAAGTATAATAATACATTAGAATACAAAGAACATTAAAAAAATCAACAAAATATAAAAGAATTACATTACTTAAAAAATACAATGTTATTTTTATTTGAATACAGCATTGGTCTCTTCAGAAGAAAATTAATAGCACAATAGCATTAATAATAAACAACATTTAGGGATGTTACTTAATATTACAGCTATTGTACTGCTTAATTAAAATTTTGTATTATTTTCTTTCAATCAAGCCTAAGCATGGTTATTCATCTAAAAAAGCAATCAAGGTACTTAAGTATTAGACTGTTGACCAATTTCCTCAAACAAGTCTTGGCCAAATGCTGTCATAAGTGCATGCAAAACTATTATGATTGCACATAAGGGGAAATAATTCTTCACTACTGGCTATATCATAGTATTTGGCAATGTCCTTTCATTTTACATATTGATCAATGAATTAACACATAAACACCATAACTAAATATAATGTAACTCATTAAATTTAAATGGAATGCTTTAAATTGATTAAATATCTAAACAGAATATATGTATGTGTGTATGTATAACCCTATGTGTATTCATAATTTTTTTTTTAAATTTCAAACTGAAAATTAAGACGAAAATCGCCACATTTTAAATAAGTTGCAAGTCTGTAAAAATAATAAATACTACACGGAAATAAAACAACCTTTACATGAAAACAGTGAACAGCAACTAGGGAAACTAAATTAATAATGAATATTAAAGATAGAAATTAAAACTACATAAGAAAATAAATCACATGTAGGATAAATAACTTTAGTTAATACCAGACCTTTTTAATATTAAATTTAACTATTTTAAAAAGTAGTTTTGCCTCCATATTTCATTTACAAAAACAATTGAGTTAGTTTTATTTACGATTCATATTATTCAATCAATACTATATTAAAATGATACCACTTTTCGTTTTCATAAACATGAAGAGTATTCTTTATTGCACAGCCCCCCCCCCCTTTATCCTGATATAAATCAACAAAAATTTAGAAAAAGATCAGATTTTATTAAAAATTTTACATATCACATTAATAACAGAACACAATAATACTGTAAAACTATTTCAGTTTTTAAAAAATTAATGGATACTGATAATTTAAAAGGGAATAATTTCATACATATCTAAAGTACAATACATTAAAATATACATAGAAATTTGTTCAGACCTTATAAATGTTGGTGCAATTCGTAAAACAATGGAACAATATTCTTCTTTTGGATGATTATCATAAAATATATCTCTGATTACTTTGGAATCTGAAGTTATGCATGTTCCAGCTCTAGTAGTAGGTATACCCAGAAAATGCATAGCCTGGAATAAGATTTAAAAAAAGGTAATTTTAATTTCATTCATGATATAATAATATATAACTTAAGGCAAGAAAAGTAGAACTTCGTTAATTTAAGCATTAGTTTAATTTAAAAATCAACAAAACTCAAAAAAAAAAATATATATATATATTCAAAAAGGTAAAAAAAAGGTATTTATTTTATTTAGATCATGCTTGTCTAAAGTGCAGCCCAAAAGCCTTTAAAATGTGGACCACACAAAAATTATGAAAATATTTAAATTTACACATTTTTATTTAAAAGATTAATGTTTGCAATATTTTTCATATACAATCGATAACGGTATGGTTGGTAAAAATGGGGGACTCATTGAAGTGGTTAATATGATCTTGATGGCATGTCATTGTATTGTACATCAGGGCAATTTATGTGGAAAAATTTTAAAAATGGAAAGTGTATTAAGCATTGTTATAAAAACCATTAACTTTATAAGAGCAAAAGGACATAATCATAGACAATTTCAAGAGTTTCTTAAGGAAATGGGCACAGAATTTCCAGATGTTATTTATTATACAGAAGTAAGATGCTCAGTAAGGAGGAAAATGACCAAAAGCATAATTTTGGCACAATCAAATAAAAGCAAGATTTGACACATTTTACTACTTTGGATGCACACGAGACAATAAGTTGCAAAAAATATGTAAAATATGCTGCATTATTTTTCAATTTAATTCAAAAGTTTGAAAGATTTCAAGATTTTCGAAAAAATGAAGAGTATTTCGGCATATTTTCTACCCTGTTTTCTGTAAAAATAAATAAATTACCTTCAAATGGAATACATTGAACTGCAAAGTGACATTCAACTGAAAGAAAAATTTGGGAATGTTCCTTTATACTGGAGTTTCATAAAGATTACCTACCCCAGGATAAATATCCTCATTTTCTCAATCATGCTTTATTAATGTCTTCAACTTTTGGCAATACCTATATTTGCGAACAATGATTTTAAAGAATGAAGCATAGAAAAAACAAAAAACAGGACAAAGATCACTAACAAACATCTTGAAAATGCACTAAGAATTACAACTTCGTTTATTGAACCTGATATCAATTTGTTTGTTCAACACAAAAGCAAATTCATTCATCTCATTGACTTGATTTTTTCCTATCTTTATGAAATCCAAACTAAATGTAAATCGAACTTTTCCAAATTTAAAATAATTATGCACCTATTCATATCTAATGCAAATTAAAGAAATTAACAATAAAAAGTTATAATTTATTTTAATAAAATTACATAGAGTTAATTTTCATCTCAATTTATTAAAAACAAAAAATATTGCATGTGCGGCCAAGCAATTTTTTTTTTTTGCAATGCGGCCCACAAGCAGTCATAGTTTAGACACCCATGATTTAGATTTTATGAAACATTACCAGATTGAAAGCTCATATTACATTGATTATTTGATACATAAATTATTTGAAAACTGGGTGAACATAAAACAATATTCTTCAAAATTTTTTGGTAAAAAAAAATTATTCAAAAAAGTTACAAATTACTAATGGAATGATTTTTAAACTGAAAACCATCATGTGAATTCCTAAACTTACACAAAAGAAAACTTTTTATACACACACTCTAGTAGATTTCATCACAATTTCAAACAAATGTACATACATTTTATAAAATACTATTTTTCATATAATAGGAGAAGAAGCCATAATAATCCCCCTATTCTCATTGCAGCTTGCTAAAATTGGAATTAATATTAAAAGTTCAAATAGAACTAACTTTCTTAGAGTTTCTCATATTAATGAATTCATTCTCCCTTAAATGCAATTTTCTTTAAGAGTTTAGAAAATATTTTAAGCTCATAGTCAATTAAAAATGATAGCTTTAACAGGCTGTATACAATTTTATAATATTTAATAATCCATGTACTTGTTAGATAAAAAGAAAACAGGTAAAATATTATGAATCACTCATTTGAAGTAATCCAGTATAAGACCCAATCACAGTCTCCCAAATACTACTAGAATCATTGATTATTTATTGGTGTAGCACAGTGATTTTCAAACTGGGTTTCACGGAACCCTGGGGTTCAACGAATCACAATAAAAAAAATTGAGCAGAAATAAATATGTATGCAAAATGGATTCACATTCTCTATGAAGTTTATATATTTACATGCATCTAAACCTCATTCTGTTCATTAAAACTGAAATTTTTTAAAAAATATAACAATTTTATTTTGCAACACTTTTTAAACTTTTATAACAATATAATAAAAGAATATTAAAAAGTTTTATCTTTATACATATTTCCTACTAGATTGTGAATATTTTATTGTTTACTATCTTGGGTTCCATGAGATAATTTTATACTCGTTAGTTAGCACAATGTCTTGCAAAACTAAATAGTTTTCGAATGGAAAATGCACATTTTTGTATTCATGGAAAAAACACCTCTAATGAAGGAGAGGAAACAACTTTTCAACAGATTCAATGTTAAAATCTAACTTTAAGCAAGAACAGCTTCTAAATTTTGGATAGCAAATTCATGCAAAATACACTGGATTTCCCACACAGCCATAAACATTTAAATGTCATTCAGAACATAATATTTAAGTAAAATATATTTCTCAATGTAAGTGGCTACAAAAACAAAGTAAAAAAACAAATTAAACTCAGAATATGTAATGTGATTGCATTTAATCTCAAATGACCTAGACTTCCACAGTGTGAAAAAAAGCGAGCACATATCCCAGTTACTAAATATATACATGGATAGGTGATACTAGGATCACAAATGAATATTACTGAAAAAATTATATTAAAAAATTGGATTAGAATTTTTTAATAATGAGTGCAATGCTTTTTTTAACTGCATTTACATAAACGGCCTATAACATATTGATCGACTTATTATTATTTTGAGATATATCCTTCGAAGTAAGTGTACGGAATGGAGTCCCACAAAAACACTTTCTAGATTTATTATTTTGGGGTCCCCCGAAAAAATTTTCTAATTCTAGGGGTTTCACGATGTCAAAGATGACTTTATATTAAATATTAACATGGTTTTGTAGTTATGCCAATAGATGGCACCTGTATCTCTCATTTGTATTTATAGTTTTTCTTATGTAATATTCTAGCTCTAGCCACCTTGTCTGCAGGTTGTAATTTAAGTCTCTGATAATTCTCATATTCCACAAATAATAAAATCTTAAACACATGAAAGCACCTTCAAGTTTTAGGGGTTCTGTGAGTAGAAAAAGTTTGTGGACCACTGGTGTAGTACTTCAAAATAATGTATGGATCTCTTAAAATTGAGCAACAAACAGTCAAGTAACAGGGACTACACTTGAAGACTACAATACATTAATGTGAGGAATTTGAGCTTCCCCAAATTTAAAAAACATTATCCTCTATACAAAGCAGGTTATTACAGGCACCTAAACTCAACAGAAATCAGTCGACCATTGACCATGAGTTCATGGTCGTGACTACTTGGATATCAAAGTCATCAAATCTTTGATCAAATTTGTAAGAAATTTTGAGCGAGTGATGGTGTGGTTTTATGCTGTAAGAGCCAATTCTGGCAATACTGTGCCAAACATTTGTTAAATTAGTAAAATATATCCATAAAAACATATGCATTTCTGAATATATATAACAGTTTTGATTAAAATATTTTACAAGTAACATTAAAATAGGTTTTGGTGGGGGATTTTCCTCACTAAGTCAGATAAGGTTAAAACTGAGGAATAAAAAAAAGGTGATGCGATTATGATTAAAAACAGGACAATCTACTAAAATGTGTCAAACAAAGTAAGAAACCTTGCGTGAAGAACATTCAGGAGCATCTCCCTCCAACAACAAATACCTGTGAGTAAAACGAATATGACCAATATGAAAGCAAGTCATTTTGACATGGCCCTTTTCACTGGCATTACAGGTCATGCTCCTAAGACAGGTTTCCCAGAGGGCAGTTTGTCATCTAACTGCTGACTCCACGACTCCTGCTAAGTTGTTGCAATACGATACAGGATGACACGATTTATATCCGAAAGCGGAACTGTTGGCAGCAGATGGGTCGTCGCCGACCGGGTCGCGCTGTATGCTTGATTGTTGCCTACGATACCTATGTGGCTTGGTAACCAGCAAAATGCTATTGATTTGTGGTGTTGAAATGAAATTCTGAACAAAAGCTGTTCAGACTATTTCTTAGCAAGACTGGGAAAAAAATCAGATTCCAGAATAGGAGAAATTCTTAAAAAAAAAAAAAAAGCTATCATAATTAAACTAATTAATAAATTTACGAACATCATAACTTAATTCAATTTGAACTATTGGCATATACCAATTTTATACAATAGTAAAAGTTTTTATAAGTAGACATTTTTTTATTACTATACAAAAAGAAATACATATATAACTCTTAATTAAAAAAAGATTAATTACAGAGATTATAATCTCACAATTGTCAACACACTTCACAAAATTTTTTTAATAAACTTTTTTTTATATATATATTTTTTACCTTGTTTACTAACATCATTACTTTGGTACTAAGATTATTTTAAGCTTTTAGTAAAAATATTGCACTTAAATAAATTCTAGGATACAACAAACCTATATCAAAAGACTTTTCTGTTGTATTTAGTGAAGAGAGAGAATAGAAAAATCTAATGTGAATAGTAAAATTGAAAAGAATCTAAAATTAAAAAATATTTTCATGTTTTTAAAATGAATACCTCACTACATAAAAACTCTCGGACGCTAGATCGTAATACTTTCCTTCCATCAGCGGTTCTAGAATATGGAGTTAAACCAGCTCCTTTTAATTGAATTTCCCATCTTTCATTTCTTGCATTAATAACTTCCCCAAGATATCTGACAAAAAAGTAACACAATATAATTTCATACATACCAATATTATATATTACAATTTGAATTTTTAGTCTTTAAATAAATTACATCACTAATATTAAATTTAAAAAAAAAAATATTTACTGCATAATAACTTAAGATTGTATTCAAACATGTGTTAAAAATTTAAGTAATTAACTCAGAATACATTTTCAAAATACGAAAATTTTCCAATACTAATAAATGTTAAATTATTTGTAAACAAATGGATACCTATTTATTTCATTGTACTTTTAAATTTTAGAAGCACTTAACATATATGCAATTCATCATTGTAATGTACAAAATTAAAAATTCTCTTTGAATTAAAGAATGGGAGATAAAACATAGAAATTATCACTTTGACTTATAACATCACCAATACATTGCGATAATACTTAAGTACCAAAATTTCATATTTGAATGCTTGTTCTTGATTTGTACTTGGAAAAAATGTCTGCAATGAAGGTAAAAATAAAGAATTTAGTCAGCATTATTATATAATTATCTTATCTATATTATATATAGAAACATAAGCTCCCAATGAATCCTGTGGAGATATTTTCTTAGATTCAGCAAGTGACAGATTAACAAGATACAAAAATTTATTCTACTTAACTTGGGGACATCACAAAATATTTCAGAATTATGACTTTTATTCAATGTACAAGGCATAGCAATAGCAGAATAAAATGCTTTGTAGATAGTCCATAATACAGATATTTAAGCATTATTCATTATACTATTTATGTTTTAAGAAAAATTTGATACTTTTGTATAATCAGTTATTCAGGAAATGGAAGAATGTGGTGATTTTTGAGCTCCAACTAAGGAACAAAACAATCAGTCTGGATGCATACTGTAGGTAGTTGAACAATATGAATGAAACTGTCATCCTGAGTTTGTCAATCAATAAGGAGTAGTGTTCCATCACATAAACTCGACACCACACACACCTTTAGCGACTCGTCAAAAATTATTCGTTAGGATGGGATGTGTTTACCACCCATTTTTGCTCTCTTTAAAATTCCTTGTGTGGAATCGCATTAAATTCAGATGAGACTGTAAATCAGCACCTTGTTCAGTTTTTCGCAAATAAAGACAGGTCCTTCTACAAACGAGAAATTATAAAGCTCACTGAACTATGGCAAAAGGTCCTCAAACAAATGGGAACATATATTATTGATTGTACTTTAATCATTACATAAATATATGACAACTGACTTTTGACTCAAATTAATAGTACAATGCGAAACAAACCCATAAAGCCATTACTGGTTTCTTCACAAAAAACTTGATTTCAGGCATGAAATTGTAATAACATATGTAGCTCAAACTCAATCAACATGTCAAAATATTGCAAAGATTAAAAAATAATAATAAAATGACTGAAGACTTTATCAATATTGAATTATATTTATCTCATGCCAGAATCATAAAACCTAAAAAGGTTATTTTGAACAATAATATTGAGTCATCAAGAATGAAATGTGCACACAAAAAATTGAATTTGGTTGATAATTCATAAATATGGCATTATTTTATTCAACAAAGTGTGTACCCATATTGTCTATACACTTTTAGCAGATTGTTCAGTCCAGTGGTATAAAATCCTGGCAGATGAGTATCAATTCCTGGAAGACAAATTTCACAGCATTGTTGGAAATAAAATGTTTTCCTACTAAATAGTTGCTCAAATTGTGGAAGAAGTGGTAGTCAGTTGGGGCTAGGCCTGGTGAGAAATTCCAATTCCATTTCTAATAGCTTCCTAGTCCAGAGTTCTGTCATTATCATGAAAGAAAATAGTAGCGAATTTATTGAACAATTTAGGCCTTTCTTTAATTTTTTACATCACTTCATCCAGTTGGTTGCAGTATATTTCTGCTTGATCGGCAAGCCAGGTTTCATGAAATCTTAATTTATCTCATCTGCACAACACCACAGGACACTCACTCTTTATCAAACTCTTTTAATGAATGTTCATATTTGAAATATGCTTTGATGATTCAAACTTATATTGTCAAACATCACTGTTTGGGATTCTCATATTGGACCTATTTCTCATCAGAAGTGACAATTCAATTAAAAATGGATCAGATTTGTGACAAGAAAGTATCATTAAGCAAGTTTCCAAATACTTGTTTCCTCTTTTCATTCAGTTCAATCCAACTTTACAGATTTGAATTAAATGAGTTAATAGTTTGTTTGCTGGTACCAATCTTCTAGGATAATAAATGGGTACTTGGATCAGACTCAAAGCTGACCTTTCCTATGTCATTATTGTCCTTTTATTGTGGGTGATTGTATGGCTCATTTGTGAGGTCAAAATTACCAGTAAAAAACTTGGCGAACCAATTTGATACTGTCTGCTGTTCAGATAGTTTTATGAAGCATTAGTTCTTACATGAGAGTGCAAATTTCCAATAAAATTACTTTGTAAAAGTTTTAAGATTTTCTTAGAATTTGCGATTTTTTTAAACAGGCGAGATGAGCAACTTTTTAACAAAATAGTAAAATATTAAGCAAATGTCAAAAAATAAGCTGTTAAAACAAGCAATATTAATAACTACAAACTTCAATCTCATCAACCTGATGTATTAGTACCAATATTTCTATTAATGATGAATACATTTCCAAAAAGCAAAATTCGATGAAATTTTTTTAAAAAACATACAATATTGCTTTTTAACACGCTTTTATAAGTTTCACTTGCATGTAATGGAATCTTGGAACTCGATGTTGACCAACTTAAAAAGGTCAGATTAATTCGAAATTTTGCACACTTGTCAAGGACCGATGACAATACAATAATTTCATAATTTTGTTCCATTGTCCTCATCAGGATCGTCAGGAATCACGATAATCAGATTTGGCGACAATTCCATATATCACTTCCAGATTTGGCAACTTATTGCACATACAATTTTCAGATTTGGCGACTAATTCGATATACCATTTTCAGATTTGGCGACTAATTCCATATATCACTTCCAGATTTGGCAACTAATTCTAGATTTAGCGATTAAAAGAAAAAGGTGCAACCCTACAGCGAGTGTTTTTAATTAATACACTTGTGGTTTATAAAAATAAAACAAACAAAAGAAAGTGTTCTGTATGAGAGAAAATGGAGGGTGGGTGTGTGTTATTAATTTCTTGCTATAATATAAACATTTTTCTGAAAATGAAAATAAAAAAAAGGGGCTTGTGATGTGGAAAAAAATAATTTATGTTCCAACTGCTAAATATTTTTAATTTTTATAAAGCAATACGTTTAGAAGTGATGATACTAATTAACACTATAGCAACACGTTTAAAAGGGGAGAATACGATTGACACTTAATATTACCATGTTTTTATATTAACTCGCATTCTTTAATGTCTGTCTGGGTGGAATTTTGTGTTTGATTTTAAACTGTGTGACTTTCCGATGAGCTAGAGACTTGAAATTTGGACCATAGCTCAGAAGTGGATGACAATGTGGGAAAAAAACGAAAAGGAGGAATTTTATACTTTTTAGTCCGTTATAGAAATATGGTACATGAATTTTTTTTTAATTCGAACTTTTTTTCTTCTTACCACACATTTTATTTGTTTGACCTGTTCTTTTGAGACGGAATCTAATATAACAATACAGGACTCATCCAAGGCCCCGTAAACAGAGAGAATAAATACACTTCAGACCCTTAAATTAAAACCCATTGAAGAGCAAGACTTATTTCAATAGCCACATAATTCTGGCTCCGAATATCAAACTCAAGGATAAATTCAACAATGAATAATTGACAGTTTAAAAAACTGAAAAACACGCTTTTATTGTAAATCAAACTAAAAAATGAACAATAAATTATAATTAAAAAAACTAAAGAACACGCTTTTATACTGAATCGAACTAAAAAAAAATATTATAAGAATAAAATGATGAACAAGAAAATTAATGTCATTAGGGTAAAAGAGTGGGGTATTCTATAAATATATCGATTGTTATAGTTTCTAACTTCTTTCAATTCCGAAATTGCACCCCACGCTTTTATCCCGATGACATTAATTTTCTCGTTCATCATTTTATTCTTATATTAAGAATTATTTTTTTACTTTTTAGTTCGATTCAGTATAAAAACGTGTTCTTTAGTTTTTTTAAATTATAATTTATTATTATAAGTTGCACACATATTTTAAAAAATTAATTAAAGTGTACTATTGGTGGGTTGGCGAAGGCAATTTTTTTGGTGACAAGAAAACAACGTGAAACTATCAATAGTTGTTCCAAGGGATTACAAAATAGCCTTTCCAAGAGAAAAGAACCAATTAATAATGAGAATTACAAATAATACTTCTGAAGTTATTAATCATGGATTAGAATAAAGTTTTAATCTATTGTTTTTTAAAAAATTTGTGAGAAAAGAAATACTAAATTAGAAAATTAAAGATCTTTGCTTAAAAGAAAAGTTCCTAAATTCAATACTACTTTGGAAAAAATAAGCAAAATACAATTTTATCCATACTCAACACAGATAAAATCATTCATCAAAGAAAAAGAACTTCAAATAAATAGCTCAATTTTAATGACATATATTCTACTGCAGTCATTTTTAGAATATAACAAGAGAGAAAATAAATTTCAATCACATTTTGGACAGTTATATTAAAAATATTGATAAATGATTAATCAATTTTACAACTAAAAATTCAGTACTTTGAATTAACCACATAATACTGACAATCTCTGGTCAACTTTTAATGCCTTATCATTTGCTTAGGAAATGTTTAGCAAATATCCTTAGAATGGCAACAAGCATTTTTTTTCATTACTCACCCTTCTCGTCTAGATAAAATTAGTCGCCATACACTGTAAAAATCATTAGTCATTAATCACTAGCAGGAAGTTAAAACAAAAGTACCAAAAATTCTCATTTCTTCAAACATAAAAAAAAAATCCCTGACATACAAATCTTATATATAAATGTTCCCATGTACAGCTGACTAATGCTCCATTTTAAACTGATTTTTACATCATTTCACAAAGGCCACTTTTACTCTAATTTTAAAAAGTTATGAGAAAAAATAAAAGTTTATTTTAAGTTTTAAAGTCATAAAAATATTTGGCTTAAAGTGTAGAAAAGGTGCAAAGACAATTTTTTGGCAACCAAAATCAATTGCCAGACTACCTATATATAGCGACAAGTGTTCCGAAAGTAATGAAGTGAAGCTGAAGTAATGAAGACATTTAAGTAAAAATTCAACTTGGATCATCCAAACAATGTTCCTTCAACAAATATTCTTTTTGCTTTTCCAACAAGTAAAAAACACACTTCCATCTAAGAATACACTCTACATATTGGTCATATGGAACACGAAGCCAAACACAGCTACACACATCAAGTTTAGTTCCATCATCATGTTGATAGTGAATATATCTTATCAGATATCACCAATGTTCACATTAATGACAACTCAAGAAAATTCGCCAATGCAAACATTGGCAATATAGTATAATAAAATACATTCGACTTCAAACACAAAGACAAAACAAACTTTGGCATGTTTTTTTATCTGTTACCATATTTGGCTTCGTAGACCTTAAAACTGATACATACCCAAACATTGTCTCATGATTGTTTTCTTAACTTAATATGTACAATATTTTCTTTTATTCAGAAAATAGTATTGATTACTTTTTAGTCAGTTGATAAATTTTGACCATATAAAGATTTATATGTAAAAATAAACATCCATCGATGTGTGTTCCTCGATTGTCATACACAACAATTAGCAATAGATAAAATACTAGTCTTTGTGATCGAAACTATATTCAGTGGTTTATCATTTGCAACCAACAAAAGGAAAAATACTAAAATAATGAATAAGATACAAATATAGCAGAAATGCAAATATTCTTATAGTAGCATAGTAGAAACATACATAGCAGCACCATCACCTAATTGCCCAGAAAAATATCCAAACTGATGACCACAATAACAATGAGCAGCAGGTTCTGAACCGTGTAAAATCTTATTTCCTGAAAAATACTCAGTAATGTCTTCAAGTTCCGATTCCTCCACTGATAGATCTAAAAGCGATAGGGCGGACGATGAATATGCAACAAGTTTTGGATTTTCGACTGGTGTCGGCATTACTTTGGAAAAACAAGCAGCATTTACAGAACGTACATAATTTCTCTCTTCTGGATCCATGGGTAACCTACTTATAGCTAAATTATCAAAATTCAATAATTTTAATTTCGACATTTTACTACAACACAACCTATGTGCAAGAACAACGAAATTGTTTCGTAAAATTTTGTTAGCTTGTAATAATAGCGTTCTCTTCATTACGAGAGAACCAATGAAAGAAGATAATTTCTTCTCATCTCCGTTCGTTATCGGTAAAACAGGCTAGTAACATGCGTATTTGTTTTCTTTTTTCAGGATGAAGTCGAATTGTTGCCAACTACATATTATAAAATTCGGGTTGCTTAGCACCAGACGACGGGGCTCAATGAAGTCTGATAGATAAAAGGAACAAACAAGGCCGAACGTGTAATGCACAATTTCGTTAGCAGCATCTATTCCTATTTTTTACAGAGTTGAATTCAAATTTCTCTGTTTTGGGGTTGCTATATTTGGCTCTCTATGAATTATTGGCTACTTTAAACATAATTACAATAAAAAAGTGCATTGTATTGTATTTTTTAAATATGCTGTGTTGAGTGTGTGTTTCAGTATGTGTGAATCTAATAACCTATTATAAATATTGTGCGTTTATTGTTTATAACTTTACTGCTGAACAATTTCAATGTTTTTTCAATTTTTGTTTGGATTTTAAGATATAAATATGTTTTCATTGTTTATTTGTTGTATACAAGTTCATTAGAAATATATAATGTTTATAAAATAAAAATTAAGATTAAATTTTTAAAAATATTAAATGAAACTCTGGAAAAACAAATGTAGAACTGTAACTATATTGTAGACTTAAAATAGATGAGTAAAATATTTTAGTTTATTGATATATTTTTGATTATTTGCAATTTTTAGTGAATTTTTATTAATCCTTATAACATTTGAATCAGGTTTAGCAAATTTTTTCTAAACAGACACTTGAGGATTATTGTTACAAAATCCTTTTAACTTTTGCAGCTGAAATTTAATCATATTTTCATTTAGAGCAATTCTTATATTATATATAGTATAATAAAATGAAAAAAAAAATAATAAGACAAAATTATACTACCCACAAAACTAAATGATAGAAAACAGATTCTAAGAAACATAACTAGAAATATATATATATATAATTATATATATGTATTAATGATAAAAGAAGAAAATTGTGTTTTATATATTTATCTATATCATATTGACTGTTATAAAATGGTAGGAAGTACATGCATTGCCATTTAAATACTGTTTAGAATTAAAATTATTTTCAGCTTATGCTAAACAAAAATTGACTTGAATTCCATATAATTTTTCAGTTAAGAAACAGTCCAAAATTATGTTTATATTGTGATTTAGCTAATATATAAAGGGGATAATTTATTTCTCAGTTCTGTTCTTACTTTGCTCAAAATTCATTATAACCATTGTTCACAATAAGATTCATATTTCAGCTATGCTTAAAACGTGATTAAACTTAAAATTCTGTAGTATAAAACTGAAAACATTTTTAAAAAATTATTAAAAAGTATAGTATTATAATCATTTCAATAATCAGTAGTATTGATGTACTTTTTTTTAAAAAAAATTTTAAGTAAATTTCATGAAACAGTATTATTATTGTTTTTTAGCTATATTGAGTAGAGATAATTTTAAAATAAGTTTTCAGTACTTCAAAATTAATTATTTATGGCAGGAAAATAATGCTAAATTTTCAAAATACCTTAATGTATATTTTGCTTGGAACACATATTCCAGTAAAAACGAGGTTTTGTTATAGGTTTTGAAAAAAAAAAAGTTTTCATACAGAATTCTTTTTTTAAAAAAATAAGATTTCTAATAATAAGAATATATTATTACATGACAGTGGCTGTTTTCTTTCATTGAATTATAATTTCTTGAAATAAAAATTTGAATTTGATGTATTGAGATATACAAATTAAATATTCGTTTTGAAAAATGAGATTGAGTTTTCCTGAAAATTTTACTTCAATGAAGAAAAATGTATAAGTTTTTCTTCCTCCTTTTTTTTTTTAATTTGGGGGTTGTTAAAAAGAAAGATTAATACATTTTTTCTTTCTCATGTTTAATTCCTTTAATAATTTCCTTTGAACTTGATTGTACATTATCCCAAATTTCCCGTTACTGTTCCGAATGTTCAGTGCTTGCTTCAATTTTTCACTACTCGGTTTTAGTCCTAAATTTATAGCATATATTTTTTTAATTATCAATGCTACACTGTCCAGAAATGCCTTCACTTATTCCAATAAGATGTGCCAATTTCAGAGGTAGATGAAAATATAACTGCATATTTTAATAAGAACCTGAAGTTATAATTGTTTAAATGTTTAAAAGTGTCAGAGTTCCCCATTTTTTCTTCCTGGCACTAAGGCTGCAACTTAGCCAGTATTTAGCACCATGAACAATTCAGCAGCTTTTGTAACAAAACTGCCCTGACTTAAATAAGATCATAATAGAAAAAGATGCTCTGAAAAATATTCATGCTTTTGAGAAATATGAAGGTACTTCAAAATAATTTAGAAGGGTTGCAGATTTATTATTTTTTTAAAAAATGAATACTGAATTTTAATTTGTTCTTTATATAAGTATTAAAAACATATAATTATTAAAAAATAAAACAAAAATTGTTTATTTTGGTATAAATATTTCTTGACCAACATACTACCTCACCACAGTATATCTAATAAAATAATTTATTTGTAAAAAAAATCTATATATATATTACATTTTGAACTTCAAAATCTTTGTCATCTTAATATATTGAAGCAGCTATTCGTTTTGAAATGGCATTTTTGATAGGAAGGAATAATATTTGCTCACTATTCCTCTTAACTATTTTTTATGTCAATATATATATAATTTAGTGAGGAAGTATTTGATGTTATAATTTACCTTTGTGTGTGTGTTGAATAATTTTTTTAAAAATTGTTTCATATGTATAAAATTTCTATCAATATATGTATAAAATCTCAATAACTTGACATGCTATCTTTGTATACTTTTTATGTGGAGGATTTAATCAGATAACATTTCATTCTCCTAAATTCCACACCACCACGCATTCACAACAGGAAGCTGTGATTTTTAGAATTTCAGTGTTGTCTGAAATGTTATACTTCTTTGTATTCAGTTTCTTTTATTTTATTTAAGCAGATATGAATTCAGTTTTTAAATTTCTTTTTCAAAACTCTACTATCTTTCGAACTCTAACCCAGGGATTATATTTCTGAAATTTTAAAAGCATTTTAATAAATTGTGTACAATTCAGGATTAATAAAAATTTGCTGAAGTTATTTAAAAGTTCAGATTTTAGATAATTTCCACAGCCAAATACTATTTCAAATTTTATGTATTATTGAACATTCTATGCCTGGACAAATTATGCTCACAAAAGGGAAAAATCACAACCTTAGTTTACTAGAAGAAAGTGGCAAAATCTTTGCTGTGTGTAACTCAGTAACATTAAATTAAGGACATGAAAACTGAAAATAATTGATATTGAATTATTCCAATAATTCTCAATAGTTTCTATTAAAAACAAAAAGAATTTAATTAAAATAATGGTTGAATGTAAATTTAATTTGTTGTTCTTTTTTTTCTTTCACTATTCCCCATTATTTCAAAGTGAATGTTTTTTCATACTTTTGATTTTTCTATCATACCTCTATTCAAATTAATTTTTCTGATATTTTATTTGGAGAATTGCTATGAAAGAGAGGAAAGTGTGGTGCTACAGTATGATTAATAAATGGACCCTCCTAGAGGAAGAAAAGGGAAGGAATGTTAGTTTGTCTCCACTCCCTAAATACATTCCTTTACAGGGAAGTTTTCTATTGGAGCGCCTAGCCTGCCAGGGCTTTTATCTCCTATCTTAGATGGTGAATGCAATACTTTCCTTTGTAATTGACCCATCTCATGATTCACAGGGGGGGGGGGGCTATTTTAGGACACTTTGAAGACGAACAGGACAATCTGCTTATTATGAAAACCTGGGAATATTTTTTCTTTTTTCCTGATTTATTATTTTGGCTAGATATTTTTAACGCTTTATCTTGATTAGAACGCAAAATATTTTAAATGTAACTGGATTAATAATTTTTTGTGAGTTTTTGCAAAGTAGTTAATAACATAAAAATAGACATTTTAATAAATACTGGAAAATAATTGCTATTATGTATCTCACTATGCTGCACATCAAACATTATCATTATTACACTTTTATTAAGTTTTTCAACGGAATTTGTTTGTGATAAATTTAATGAAAATATAATTGTAAGAAAAATATCGAAGTCATGCTTCTATTTTAGAAGTCTATTTTTATAACTATTCGACGGTGTGTGAAAACTTTATTTAAGATTATAGCGAGATAAAAAAGGTCAAAGCAAAATGACCATAGAAGTAGAACACATATACATATTTTAAATTTTCTAAGAAATATAAATATTTTTCGTTTACTTTTTTGCTGATTCCTTTTTAGGTTGCTAACTTAAAAAATGAATGTTTGAAAATCATTGATTTAACTAATTGTTTTTAAAATTTTTAATTTTTTTCCAAAAAATATATAATTTTTAAAAACACGTAAGCAGGGATAGTACCTTTATACATTGTAAAAATCTATTTTTGAAACGTATTTTTAAAAATTAATACAGAATGCTAGAAACGTTTGAAAGCAAACCTAATCAATATCCAACAGTAATTGCGCTCTCTGAAATAAAAAATATAGATGTGAACAGAAACTTCTATTATAATATAAAAGTAAACAAATAGATTTTTCGTTAATTTCTGATTGAATTTCGTTGGGCGATACAATGTGAGGGGTATAGAGGTGACGAACTTCGCAATTTTAAATCACGGTGAATTGAGGAGGATGACACCTGAGTTGACATTTTACTCTCCAGACTGTTTGGATTGGAAATACACTATTAATTTTTTTAATTTAATCTAGAGTTATATATAAGGGTCGTAACTAGGTAACCAAAGGCCCTAGTGCAACAACAACAACAAAACCGAGGGTCCTATTTTGATTGGGCTTTATCAAGTAAAAATATATTAGTATTTTAAATATACAAAGCTACTTTAAAATCAGCCCTTTATTATGCTCTGCAGAACATAGGAAGTGGCACTGTTAGCCTAGTGGTCAAGGTAACAGACTCGTGGCTGGCATGTCATGAGTTCGAGTCCAGTACCACTGAAGACCCGCCGTGTAGGGGTGCGATGGATATCAAATCTGTCGACAGCTCAAATGTCCTCCCGTTGGTGTGGTGTGGTAATTAGGAGAGGGGATGCCAGCTCGGGCGTCGTCTTCGTCACTTGACCATGGTTCAAAATTACGAGGTTCGTCGCTAAAATCCCTCGTGTAACTGAACAGGGTGACGTTAAAATTCCCTCACGCAGAGGAAAGTAAAGCTACATACTGCTTACATGTATGAGTTTTCCTGAGTAAACTTTAGTGATTAACCAGGTTCGATTTAACATGGGATAGACAGAAAACGATACAAAAAATAAGCATGAAAATGATACAATATTATTATAATTATTTTTAAAAAAAACAACCTGCAAAAGAACAGAGGAGTGGGACAAAATTACATAAATCTATTTACTACAGATACGAGTGGTGGCGAAATACTCAAACAGGAAAATAGCTTATTATGAATAATACTGTTATTAAAAAAATTATCAAGAAGAAATAGCTTCCTGTGTAAGCTAAAGATGCATTTTTCATGGAACCTGAAGCTTATTTTCAAGTAACACTTGGAAAAACGAAAAAAATTGAAAAATAACATAAATTTTCAATAAGTAAAATTCGCAACACCATATACACAAAGGAAAGGAAGGATTTTCTCTCATTGTTTAAATTTGTCTTTAATTTTAAGAAATACTTGAATAGAAAATAAATTTAAAATTTTAGGTTTTTTTCAGAATACATAAGCATTCTTCCGTTTTCAATTTTATAAAAGAATGTAGGACTGTACTGTACACATCCTTTAAAAGTTATCTAATGAGAAAGGAAGAAAGCCAATCAGTTTTTATTCTTTTTGTGTTCATACTTTTTGCTAAAGAAAAAAATCGAATAATTCCATAACAAAATTTTTTTTGATGCTTTAAAGTTTGTACTTTGCTGAAAAAAGTGAAAAATAAAACTTCATTTGCAATTTCAAAAATTCGCTAGGTAGGCTATAAGAGCTTCATTTGTTACAAGTAATCGTAAATCGCAATACAATTAACATCATATGTACCAAGTATTCACATGCACTTAGAAATTTGTAAGATCAAGAAGCTGCAAACAATGTTATGCATGACAAACATTTATATCTTATTTTCGAAACATGTAATTAAAAGATTTTAAAAGTACAAAGTTTATATTTTATTTAGAAATTAAAGATACAAATTCGTATATAAAATTCTTTTAAATTTCTTAAAAATCGAATGCTGAAGCACGTATAAAATACTTTGTCAATGCAACAGTAAAATTCAAACATTTAAGTTAATAAAACTGAACCGTAAAAAATACAAAATTTATAAAAGTATTTCTGTTAAATTATATTTAGCAAAAAGTTTAAGTGAACATTTCGTACATAAATGTAAATGCGAATTTTTTTAAGAAGAGCACTAGAAATCCCCCCCCCCCTTAGAATACATACAAAAACTTAGGACTTCTCAGACAGGGGCGGCTCTAGGGTCGGACAAACCGGACCCA
>BMAO01018968.1:0-37667 GCA_019973975.1 Trichonephila clavata
CGAACATAGTAAATACTAATTATTTCCAGAGACAGTTCCCAAAACATAACCAAAGTGTAAAACAAGAAAAAATAATCTCGTGTTATGTGTGTGGAGGGCCGCATTTTGCTAGAAATTGTGCAAAAAAAACGACGAAGTCAGAAAATAAAGATAAAAGTGTAGGGCATACCATAAACCAAATTAAAACTATTTCTAATCAAAATGACTTTTTGTTTAATGAATTAGAGTATGTAGACGTAATTGTTGATGATATCCCATTAATTGCTACTTTGGATAGTGGAGCCAACTCAGTTATCATAAATAAAAAGTACGTTTCAGCGAAAAAAAGAGTGCATTCTCAAATCACCCTAACCAGTTGTTTTGGCGAACGGAGGATTGCAAACGTTTCAGAATTTACAATCTCATTGAAAGGGAGGAACACAAACCATCCCCGCGGCAGTGTGCGAGATCGAGGCAGAAATATTATTACCCTTAAGAGTTTATGAGTTCTTGAAAAGTGGATCAGAGGAAGCAAGGTCAAATGTTAGAATATGCAATCCGGTATGTTTAAAGGATGGAATAGTGGGGGAACAGCAGATTGATGAGTCAGGATGTTTAGTTAATTCTGAGAGGATTATGGATAAGTCTAATTTGTTTTTGCTAAAGTTATCTGAAGCATACGAGGAATTGTTCATATGATTTATCGCATATCTCGAATAGTAGATTAAGGAGTCAAGTACATACACTAATAAAACATTACAAACCAAATAAAACGAAATCTACTGCTTTGAAAATGAAAATAATTTTGTCAGATGAAAAACCCATTTGTCAAAGGTCACGTAGGCTATCTTTACTTGAAAAGCGCGAGGTTGAAAAACAAATAGAGCTGTGGTTAGCACAGGGAATAATTAAAGAAAGTTGTTCAGATTTTTTCGTCTCCTATTGTGGTGTGTAAGAAGAAAGATGGAACGATGCGTTTGTGTATCGATTATAGAAAGCTAAATAAAAAAATAATCAGGGACAGATATCCACTTCCTGTAATTGAAGAGGTATTAGATAAATTAGGGAACGGTGGAGTATTTTCGACGCTAGATTTAAAGAATGCATTTTTTCATGTAGATGTTGATGAAACAAGTAGAAAATATACCGCGTTTGTAACAGAAACAGGTCAATATGAATTTTTAAAAGTGCCATTCGGTTTATCTATTAGCAGTAACTATTTCCAAAGATACATTAATTACGTGTTTAGAGACTTATTAAGAGACGGTACTTTAATTATTTATTTAGATGATATAATAATTCCGGCAATAGATGAAAAAGAAGCTTATGAAAAATTAACTCGTGTGTTAGAAATCGCTTCCAAATACGGCCTTGAATTAAATCTAAAAAAATTTCATTTTTGCAAAGAAAAATTAATTTTTTAGGGCATATAATTCAGAACGGTACAATTCAACCTTCATCGGAAAAGACAGTAGCAGTCTGTAACTTTCCAGAACCTAAAAACGCGAAAGATGTTCAAAGTTTTCTTGGATTGACAGGGTATTTCAGAAAATATATTCCTTCATACGCTATAATAGCCAGACCCCTTAGTGATTTATTGCGAGGAACAAAACCTTTTGAATTTAATCATGAACAAAAAATAGCTTTTCAAAATCTAAAGAACGCGTTATCAAATGAACCTGTATTACATCTTTTCAAGGAAGGTGCGAAGTTAGAGCTGCATACAGATGCAAGTAAACTCGGTTTAGGTGCTGTGCTTTTACAACAAAGTGAAGATGGAAATTTCTATCCAATCCATTATATGAGCAAAAAGACTTCCATTCAAGAAGAGAAATTGTGCAGTTATTAACTAGAAGTACTGGCGGTTGTCGAGGATCTGAAAAAATTTCGAAACTATCTCCTGGGAAGAAAATTCCTAATTCGAACGGATTGTGCAGCATTTGCGAAAACTCTAGACAAGAAAGAGTTGACACCAAAGATTGCTAGATGGTCGATTTTTCTACAAGAATTTGATTACGAGGTAGTCCATCGTCCTGCAAAACAAATGCAACACGTAGATGCGTTGAGCAGACATCCGATGATGCTAGTGACTAGTGATGAATTGACACACAAGATTGGGAACGCTCAGGAAACTGATGAGTATATTAGAACCATTAAGCAGCTGTTGCATGAAGGCAAAACTACTGAATTCACCATAAAGAATAATATTTTATTTAAACTTAGTGAAGATCAAGAACTGTTAGTTGTGCCAGAAATGATGCAAGTAGATGTGGTGAAGAAAGCTCATTCGTTTGGACATTTTGCTGTGGCAAAGACAGAAGACTTGGTGAAAAGAGACTATTATTTTCCGAATATGAGGAAGTGTATAGAAAACGTACTAAAAAACTGTGTAGAATGCATATTGGTCAATAAGAAGAGAGGAAAAGGAGAAGGTTTTTTACACCCTATTCCAAAAGAAGATCTACCGTTGTCAACATATCACGTAGACTTCATTGGACCATTGCCAACGACCAACAAAAATTATAATCACATATTCACTGTGATTGATGCATTCACAAAATTTACTTGGTTATACCCAACCAAAAGTACAACAGCTCAAGAAGCCATTGAAAGACTAAAGTTGCAACAAAAAACTTTTGGGAATCCTTCACGTATAATTAGTGACAAAGGAGGAGCATTTAGATCGAAAGAATTCGAAGACTACTGTGCTGAGGAAAACAATAGTAATGTTCAAATAACGACGGGAGTACCAAGGGGGAACGGACAAGTTGAAAGAATCCATGGAGTGCTGATTCCAGTGCTGACGAAAATGTCCATTCAAGACCCGACTAAGTGGTTCAAGTATGTCGATTCACTACAACGTGTATTGAACAGTGCACCTTCACGCAGTACAAAATATTCGCCATTTGAATTACTAATAGGAATCAAGATGAAGAATCCTGAAGACGTCATGATAAGAAATTTGCTTGAAGAAGAGAGTCAAAATCAACTATGTCAGCATCGTGTAAACCTTAGAAGAGAAGCAAAGCAAAACATTTTGAAGATACAAGAGGAAAACAGGAGAACTTCCAATCGAAAGAGGAAAAAAGCTCAACAGTATAAGCAAGGAGAGTTGGTAGCAATCATGAGGACTCAGTTTGGAAACAAATTGAAACTGCGACCAAAGTATTTTGGACCATACCAAGTGACTAGAGTAAAACTCCATGACCGATATGATGTTGCTAAAATTGGAGACCATGAGGGGCCAAATGTAACGTCCGCATCAGCAGACTAGATGAAGCCTTGGTCTAAGCATTAATAAAGAAGAACGAACGTGTATAAAATATTTGTGTAACTGTATACTAATCTATGTTCTTTTTTTTTGTTTGTTTTTTCAGTTTGTATATTTCAGATCCTTAGTGCGTGAGCAGTGAGGACACTGCCTGTAGGATGCCCGAGAAGTTGTGGGATTTCCACATAGACGGCACTACAGAGGGCGCTGGCGACGCGAGCCACCAGCGAGCGAACTGACTAGAGGGGGATTAGCGAGCGAGAGGTCTCGACGAGGAGGTCAGAGCCAACGCTGCTAAGAAAAAAGGAAAGCAACCGGGATCTAACTGGCCTTGTAGGGACCAAGTGGCCCGATGCTGGAAGGACAGTCACGTGAAGGTGACACATCCATAATCTGAATGCCATACACCGTTGTGATCCTTGGTGTGATAATTGTTAAGTGAAGAGACTGAGAAACTATTGTTGAATACGAGAAGTAATCGAAACGATGTCAATAATATATCTGTATAGTAGAGTGTAGTACTGTAATTGTCCACATTAAACGTTAGTATTAGTTAAAAACAGTGTAATCAATGTGAATATCCCTAGAACTCCGTGTCATAACACCACATATATATATATATATATGTGTGTGTGTGTGTGTGTGTGTGTTTTAAGAGAGTTTGAATCAATAAAGTACCCCTAGCAAAAATGCATTATAAGTCTCTGTATTGGAAAACAAAAGTAAGTGGAAAAAAAGCAATTTTTAGACAGCTGTTGAGTTTTGTAATCTCGGCAAAATCAAGGCGATTAATTTAACAAAAGTTTAACAGAAAGATTCCAGGTAAAACCTTAAGTGCAAATATTTTCCGTGTCAGAATCAATATTCAGTAATTGCATAGTGAACGATTAGTTGCTTAACATTTTTTCGCACACACGCAACACATAACAATACTAATTATTTAGTAAATCGATGTAACGATTTACACCCAGCCAACTATAACAATTAGCTAAGTACATCAACTCTACCTAGGTAACACTGGCGTTCTTTAAACAGAATTGAATGAAAAGAAATGTGGGCCTTTTTTATGGTCGTGTATGATCAGGACATGTAAACCTATATGAAAAAGAAAAATGATCTCGAACAAGGGAATTATTTTAAAGTTTAGTAATGAACTTATATTTCTTAAACGGCATCAAACTATTATTGAAAGAGAAAAAGACCACACATTCTATCATTCTTAGAGGTTAGGATGTTACGTGTCTCCCCTATATATACGTGTCAGGTCTTGAGAGTTAAACTTAAAAATTTATTGAAAAATAAATGAAAATAGTGCCACCACATTACCACTGAGCAGGGATTTTAGGGAGAATAGGGCTATTTAATATAGAGCGAGCACACTGACGTAAATTGAGAATAGTCGAGAAAAGAGGCTGGTGACTCCTTTCTATGAGGATATGTTTTGTTCCCCGTCCGATTAGAGTAGAGTAGGCACCAAGTGACCTCCATGTTGGAATGGGATTGTATGAACAATAATAAAGTACTGATATTTGAAAATGACGACTGCCTTCATTTACTAGCAGGCCGGGAGCTTGACGTATTTATATATATATATATATATATATATATATATATATATATATTTATATATATATATATGGATAATTAAGCAAGGTATATATATACATAGGTAGAAAGAAAGAGACTTTTTTAATTCCATTGATACTATACACAGGATATGGTTAAGGCTCTGAAAAAAGTCTATATTAAATACTCCTAAAATAAATTAATAAAATATGAAAAATATATGATTATTCACAGCTTCCGCTAAAGCAGTGCTTCTTTAAGTTACAATATTTGCGACCCAATATTTAACCATCATTTTTTCTCGCCCCCCTCCATACAATAACAATGTATTGAATTCAATAATACTATACATTGACAATAGGACTAACCTCTTAAGTGCCACCGGCGTATATAAACGTCACGTTCAGCCAAATTTTCAATGGTCCCTGACATATATATATATATGTCTTTTTAAAGTGTAATCTTTTCTGCGTACAGCTATCCATAAAATTCTTCCGAAGCCTTTGGAGTGCAATAAAAGGGCCTTGACAAAAAATTGCTTGAAAAGAATGTACTTATTTCAGATTATTTGCTTATTTATTACATTTCTCCCCCCTCACTTCCAGTACATCACATACGCGTAACTCCGTGGAAAACGGTTGGTGATGGGAATCGAATCACGTAATTTTTAGTCGGCAGTTAAGGGATTAATTATAAACCGTACCGATTATCAAGATAAACCTAATTTTTTTATATGAATTTATATATAACAATCCCATGGGGCCATAATAATTATTAAACTTGTTCTTAACTTAGTATTATTACATTAATTATAAAAATATCGTGTGTTACTAGTACATTTATAAGTGTATTATATATCAGTGTAAATATTTATTTAATTTTTTTTTATTCTATCAGAATGCATTTTTTGTTAAAATTCAATAAATTAATAATTTTTAATCAACCTTTGTTCTGGGCTTTTCGATATGCTCACGCCCTCCTCGTAGAGTTGTCATGCTCCCTTAGGGGGGCGCACCCCACAGTTTGAGAAACGCTGCGCTAAAGTTTATTTTAGTACAGATTTTGTATCTGGCATAGCTTTCAGATAATATAAGAAGGGAGTGAGTCGCCAACAATTTCCTCTCTAATGTATACTTGCACTTTTGTAAGGGGCACGGTGTCATCCCACTAACATCAGAGAAAGGGATCGTTGGGGTGGTCCTGAAGTGCTTTTGTGGGGAGGCATTATGTTGAATTGACGAATGGAACGTTTTATTTTCGATAGCGGCTCATTTACGGGGATGAAATTTTTCTCCAAATGTTTCTGTTCCGGATTCGTATTGGTTCAAACTTTATTTTTGTTACATACGCCACATATGTTTTCCCTTTCAATTCAAATATGTTTTTTGGTGCAATTTTTTGAGTACCGAGTAAAGTATTTTTATTTAAGAATTCCATTTTTAAGTATTAAAATTAATGGTTATTTTTGCTTAATTTAATGCAATATTACTTTGTATATTGAAAAGTGCATGTTTTTCGTTGAATAGCTGGAACCAACTGTTATTGAAAAATACATTCAACTAAAAAAAAATTACGTATTTTTACATTTACTGTATCAAACATTTTTTTTTAAATTTTGATTTAATATTTTTCTTGTGCACATGTTTTTTTCCCTTTAAATTATGAATAATCAGATATATTTACTATATTTATTTGGGAATATTTCCTGATGAATGCATATGATGATCTCACTCTTGAGGCTTCGGGAGATGTAAAATAGCTCATTTTTAACTTTCTTTCTCCTTTTCAGAATCTTACGAGTGTTATCTTTTGACAAGTTGGTATGAAATACATTTTTAAATAAAAAAATCAGGAATCCCGTTCTAAACTGAAATATTTTTTCTTGTGGCACATCTCACAAAAACAAAATTATTCTTATAAATGATATACATCAGCACTGATTTGAGTTCAATTTGTAATTTAATAAGATTAATGAGCTATAAAAATTGTAAATACTGTTAGAAAATGCAAGAATATTAAACAGCAGCTGAAGAATTTAAAATTATCCTTTTACTTTGCTCTTCAACAAATATTCTATAATAAAAAATAATAATAGAAGTTTTAATTTTTAAAGAATGCAAGTATTACATAAAATTAATTTGAATAGCTTGTATGTTACAAGTAAAAAAAAATCGAAAATTTGTGGCAGCAGTTCAGTATATATTCAAGGTATTGATTTGATAACTGTATAGTGCCCGACTGTAGAAAAATTAAATAATTAAACAAAACAAAAAATTAAGGAATTTTTCGTAATTAAATAATTGTTACAATACCCTACACTTTTCAAACGAACGAACAAAATAAAATCATTCTTTTAGATAAAAGCGAAATCCTTACATAAGTATACTTTTTTGAAGAATATAATTGGTAAAATTCGAAAAGTTTCATGTCATCCCTTTATATAATTCATTTTCCTTTCATATGTAATACAACTGATAAATTATTTTACAATTAGGAATTTTAATTATTGTATATAAATAAACATAATAAAAGTAAGTCAAAACACAAATCCCAGTATATTACAAAAGAACCCTACAAGATCTGCGTGTCACTAAAACTAAAGCAACCTGATTGATGCCATCGAAATCGTTTCCTCTCGAGAAAAGTTCATTTGAAATCGATTTAAAGGTATTCTCGTGTTCATCTATTCCTAGCTCTTAGAAACAAACTCATTCTTTTCATCTCATCGATTCTTATCAATCATTTTCTTTGTGTCCCTTTGCCACATAATCTTATACTAAGAGCATTCAATCATTTTATAACTAAATATAGCTATTTTAGACATTATGTGGATAGATTTGAGACATGACGTTGTCATTAGTTTGAGAAAAACACTGTGTTTTATTTTGGTAATGATGAATGGTACGGAAGGAAACAAGATGGTGTAGAAAGTAGATTCAAACAAAAGGAATTTAAAGTGTTGTCAACAACTTTCTTTCTTTGGTTTAAATTTTCTAATCTGATTATTAAACACTCCCATATTTATTTAATTAGAAGAATAGTTTTAATTCATACATTTTTAGAAGAGTTTACTTATTCTTTTATTATTTTATCATTCTTAAACTGACTTAAAAGTTTATTTGAAATCACTCTTTCAAGCGCACTCTTCAAAATTTCACTTAAATCTTTGCTTCATATCATAGGAAGGAAGTTTGCATCGGTAGTTTCCACAGAAAGCTATTTCACAGCCATATTTGGTAGAATAACAATGTTGTATCAAAACAATAATGAAACTTTAATTTTTGAGGCTTCATAAATTATATCGATGTATATAATCTACATAATCAAAACAATTCATTATCTTGTACTTTTTTTCAGAAAAAATGAGTCAAAAATTAATATGAGATTGAGTTAATTTTTAAAGTAATAACAGTTAGAAGATCTACGCGACTAATACAATTCACTATTGCGAGCAAATGACCGGATATATTTTCTATTATACATTTCTATTATTCTACACCATAAATACATCAATGATTTTATCATATATTTATAGTATTATATTTTATATTCTTCTACTGATATAATAATTTAAAATTGTATTCAATTTTTAAGAACGAATATTCCATCCTCAAATAATAACACTAAACATTTTCTTTTTGCAATTTTGTTACGCATAAAAATACCATTTGTTTTTCTTATCACTCACTTCCTTCTCCAATTACTGATATACATATCAGATACATCGTAATTTGATGTTTAAAAAGCATACGATGATGCGTTGTAAGCAAATTGTCTTTTTTTATAACTATTATATTTAAAGGTACTTTAGAGCGTTGATACAAAAAACGTACCTATTACTTTTCTAAATTTTTTCTTTTCTAAACAAGATTAAATCTACATCGAAATTTTCCTTATTTCCAAGCTGCAACAATAGAAAATTTATGATTGAGTAATTTTTAAGAAATCCTTAGATAACTGGATAGTTATTCTGTCAAGTATGCCGCTTCTATTTTGATAGTGAAACTCATTCTTCAGATAGCATTTTTCCCAAGAGAGCTTATATTCTGAAACAAGTGTAATTTTTTCCTGATGTCTCATTTTAAATGACTCTCACTAGATTTTCTGATATAAAAGTGAAATATTTACTAGCAAAAATATTGTTTGTTTGGTCCCTTTTATGTTGCTTTATAATAGAAAAGATAAAACTAAATTTTTTTGTTGAACATAAATATTTGAATAAGAAATACATTAATGTATTTAATATGTATGATATGTTATTGAGAGAGAGAGAGATTTTACAATCAATCAATGTGATTCAACAATTTGGCAGCCAACTATGAAAAAATAAATTTCAATACATTAATATATTCTGATTTATCGTGAAAGATTTCTTTTAATTTTGCTTAATATATGACATAATAAGAGAGTCAAGGAAGCTGCTATTTCGTTTTTAACGTTTATAGCCTTCAGTAATTTAAGACTTTTAAAATATCATTTGAAAATGCAGAGATCTAGATTATTTTAAGTATTAAATTCATCATCCCTTGCTTTTATTCTGTAGACAGATCACATCAACGATATTTATTCTAAAGTAATATATATATAATTGTTGGCCAAATTAAAAGTGTACAAGTTGAATAAAATTAATACCTTTACTGGAAATCAAATAAATTGCGATGAGGGATGTAACACAGGGTCCTATCGTTTCGATAGTAGATCTATGCTTTCGATGTAGAAAAATCATGGTTGTTTCTCTAAAAAGTCCTGCATCGCTTCCTTCACCTCATCAAATGGATGGAAATGTATTGCTCTCTTAAGTAAAAAAATGTGTAAGATTTCAGGCAGACAAATTCGGATTGTGTGGAAGGTGTTTCAACACTTTTCAACGAAATTTCTTTAAACTTGTCTAGGTTTCACGGGGGACGTTTGTTTTAGCATTGTCATGGAGATCTGATATCGTTGCCAGCTTCATTTTGCAACCATTATTTGAACTAAGCAATGCTCGCCATAGACTGCCTCCAATCGCTGATATATGCCCGCATCCAGCTCTTTTTGCTATCAGAAACCTCACTACCACGCATTGTTCCGATATAAATGCATCAACTTACAAAATGCACGACTTTACTTTTAAACTCTTTCCTCTATCACGAATAGGTTTCGTCATTGTCCGTCCTATTCGGTGTACACCTCCTACCTCCCTTTATATCCATGAT
This sequence comes from Trichonephila clavata, assembly GCA_019973975.1. Lineage (NCBI taxonomy): Eukaryota > Metazoa > Arthropoda > Arachnida > Araneae > Nephilidae > Trichonephila > Trichonephila clavata. The sequence goes on from BMAO01018968.1 coordinate 10,012, forward strand.
CTGTGGCCTTTCTACAGCTGCAATCATTCCGACACAATTGCACGTGTTCACTTTTCATTTGGGCAACCCTTATATAACTTAGAATAAACACACAAAACACCAATATGTTTCAGAAAAGTTTTAAGAGTAATTATAATACAATTTGTTTGGAACGTATAGATAGTTATTCTCACGATAAAGTAATACATAAGATATAACATTTTTTCTTACTTAAAGGTTCAGAAAAGCACGCGTAATATTTTGTTTAAGTGACTACAAATGCTTAGAGATGCCCAACTTTTAAGAATGATCACACAGTTCGTCACGATATTTCTTCAATGTCCCAGAACTAACCACTTTTATAAAACTGTACTTAATTATGAAAGTTAATTTTAAACATGTTTACTTACATTTATGCGAGTTCAAACTAAGAACTCAATTGATGATAACTAAGGAAAAATTATTTAATCTATATTTGAGTGCATATTGCTACAGTTTAAGATGTAACGTAGTGTTTCGATGTTCTTGTTCACGGGTTATTGTTTTTAGAGGGGTGGGGCTTTAACTTATCTCACTAATAATTTTTTGCTGAATTTGGACCTACTAGATAAGAATTTTTTTCGTATTATTTGAAAAAAAATATTAAATAAATACCAAAAAATAATGTGGAATAATATTAAGCTAAAATATATATTAGTGTTAAAATTTTAATTTTACTATATAAAAATGCATTTCTATATCTATAACTATGCATCTCTCTATCTCTAGAAACACTAGAACACTACAGAATTAATGATAACACATGTTCGTATGTAAAATAATCGTTACACTTTCGCTTCGTTGGATGTTTCCCGACATTGTATATCTATGTACTGTTTGTAAGTCATTGATATATCTAAATTCTAAAATTAAGCTTTCATTCCTATTGAAATACATTCTTTTAGCCCTCACCTCTTGATTGCAAAAATTACTTAAACTTATCAAACGGAATTACAATTATCTTTTCTTTCCAATGTTTCAAGAGTCAAAGTCACAATTTTCGCAAAACCCTCTCTAAGCTGATCTTCATACAGCAGAAGAAATATGCTTGATTAATTTCAAGTCCTGGTTTCATCCAAAACGCAAATTTCTTATTATTAATTCGCCCGTAACCTCCTTTGAGACATGATTTCCGCAAAACCTGTTTTTAATTGATCTCTTCTCAGCAAAGGTCAAGTCTATAGGTCTAATTATTTCAGAGATATTGTAAAGAATGAGTGAGTCACTTTTCTCCTTTATATATAGAGAGAGACCATTTTGATTTCACAAGGAGGTCTAAAAACATTTACAACGATAGATAGATAATATGAATTAATAAAAAATATTTAAGTAAAATAATAGACATTTTATGAAATTGAAAATAAATAATACCAAATCACGTATACATCACGAACTTTAATACTTTATGAAAATCAACTGATTATTAATAATTTCAATTTCATAAAAATGCATTATGTGTCTTTCTTTCAACTCCAGTAAATAACAAGTAGTGTTAAAACAATTTCCATTTAAATACCCGTAGTCACATTATTTTTCATTCAAACAAAAATATCGTTTATAAATTGGTCAATTTGAAAGTTACATTTAAAAACGAATTATTAAAGATAACGCATGTTGAAAATTTAATAATACAGCGATATGAAATTTAAGGTACTTTACCAAACATATCATGCAATACATGTCATAATTTTTTTTCTTACTCCACGAATCCTATCCGAATTGATAGGAAACACTTCCTTTCATTCAACCAGGGAAGCTCCATTACAATAACATAAAAGCGAAAGCATCGATAAAGGGATCTACATCGATTAATCAATCGAGTCTAATTCCTTGTTGCTGCTCCATCGAATATCGGTTCTCAACCTGTCATTTACAATCGGGATCTTTGTCAGCAGAGAATGGCCACCTATTGCACATTCCTCCCGTTTCGGATTGGAGACACGCTTTGACACAAGAGAAAGAGGCGCAATACGAATCTCCAGATGCCAGAACATGAGAGAGGAAGTCAAGTTTCCTTGCCTGAATAGATTCAAATCTATTTGAGCTGTATTTCGAGTTGTTCCACTGTCTCATTACACGCATAGGAGAAAAATACTGAATACTTTCTATCCAGAAATAACGTAAATTCAATCAAACTGACATATAACTTTACATGTTTGCCAACATCTACGCATAAGTTTTCTCTGTTGTGATTAATTGGCGTCCTTATTTGAAAAACGCAGCAAGAGTTTAAGACATTTTTAACCTTTTATACGCAATTGTTCACAAGTAGGACATTGTTTTAAAATTCTTGTTCAACAAATATTAACACTAGAATGTCTGGGATTTCAATTACCCTTAAACGTCCGCCGGTGTCAATTATATACCGTGATATAAAATAATTGTAATATCTAAATAATTGCCTGATTACTGTTAAGTAGGGTTTAGTTTTAAAATTGTTAATATCATTTCATGTAGTTATTATATATTACAACCATCTATATCACATAAGAAACTGTAACAAAATAAATTACTTAATCTTGTAAAATAGAATAAAACAATAATAATATTCAGAAATATTAGTATAATAAGCAAAATCGTAGTTTTTGTGAGAAAGCGAGTTTTTTAATTATTGTTTATCGTTTTATGCAAAATGTTTTGCACATACCTCATTTGCGATGAATACAGTGATATTAAATTTTTCCTGTACATTTTCCGCATCCCATGTTCATGCAAGAGACATACACATTTTTTAGTTGTATTTCCATTACATTCCTTAAATTCACACTTGTTGAGTTTTGGTGAATTTTTAATTCCTTTCAATTCAGTATTCACATAATTTTTCAAGTTTTTTACATTTACGTAACTTGAACATAATAGTAAAATGCAAAAGCTATGTAACGAAACACTTAGACACAACGATTTGAGTATAACTGACTCATTTTCGCTGTGAACCCAATAATACTGAATTCAAGATCAAATAAATGTGCGATATTACTTCCAGAAGTGTGTCTCGCCAAAGGTATCTACTCAGTAAACTACCTTTGCAGAATAACAGCTATTTATAGTAATAAATTGACTTGGTGTCGAAACGACACCAGTCGACGTTCTAGATATATTTAGTTGTAAAATCTCTCCTAATTAACACAGAACCATAAAATTTTTATGTGTAATCACCATAAAAATGATTAAAAGTCATGAAAAATTTTCAAATTCCGTGCAAAAATGCGGAGAAGAAAATAAACTAAACAGGCTTCGGTGTCCAATGAACACCGACAGACGTTCTAGTATTAATTTGGAGGGAAAAAATATTGATTTGTTTTCATTCAATGAATGTTGCTAACCTAGTATAGTAAATTTAGCTTTTTGAAAGTTATTTTTTTTTCGAGGAAAATTAAAAAAAAACATATAAAAATTCAAAATTCAAAGATTTTTTAAATAATTCAAATAGAATAATAAAAAAGATAATTCAGTTGATAGGATATAAGTCATCTTAAAAAAGACAAGATTTTCTTGTGTTATTAAGTAATAAAGTTAAATGATCCATAAATGGAACGTTAGCATGTTTAACTATCGGTTTTAAAGAATAAAATTATTGTATTGATAGCAAATACAAGAATGAAAAAAATTTCCTAAATGCTGTTATTTCTAGAAAGTGTGGGCTGAAGTGATTAGTACTCTCGATACTATGACTCTCCAATTCCTCATATTCCTCTCTTTCTGTTCTCTTTTACACATTTTTGACAGATCTGAAGTGAATTACACGTAGCTTTCACAGAAAGATATGTGCATTCCATAATAGACGTGGCTTAAAACTCATTTGGACTGGTTTTTAAATTGGAGAACCAAATAAGATACTTGGACTTGGAAAGATCAGGAAAACACAAGTTTCCCTGATCTTCTTACCTGAGAATTTCCTTGAGTCTCTTTAGTCAGTGAAAATGCATAAAGCAGATTAGATGTCTCACTCAAAACCCTCTTACACTGTAGAAAAAGCACAGGGTTATATATACTTTTATACATTATCAAATGGTGAAAATTGTATTGACGTTTGTCAATTGCCTCCATAAGAAAGGGATGTTGGATTGATGAGGAAGAAGTAAATGACGATATTTTTGAACCTGTTCTTAGTGGTTGTGTTTGTAGAAAATTTTAAATTTCTACAAATACAGGGAATGTATTTCATTAAAAAAAGTGGAAAAAGTGATAGTACCTTCTAACTCTAATCAAGGCTTAGGTATGTGGAATCAAAGAAATAGATTGGGCTGTGATAGAAACTAGAAAAGATAAGAATTTTTGTAGTTCAATAAAGGCGTTTGCATGCAATGCTGGAATAAACACAACTGTATTATATTTTTTTGTCAAACTGATTCAATTCCAAGATATCAAACTACATTTAAGAACATCGAATTCATAGTCTAAATGAGTTGATGAACATTCCCTTAGTTAAATAAAACGACCATTACATCTCGTTTTTGCGAAACTTAATATGCAATCAAATACAAAGAACTGCACAGTAACTGTCTTGCATCAAAATTAACCCCGCGTGATAATTAGATTTATCGTCAAAAGAAATATGAATGTTCCATATTTGAATTTGTAATTTTTTTATATAATTTACTAAAAGATTTCCTAATTAGTTTCATTTGATTTATGTGTCTAGACGGATATATCTGTTCATATCAATTTTGGGCGATTGCTGAGATCAGCTAATTTAGTTAGTTTACATGGTCATTCTGCCAAAAAAAATGTAAGTGCCTAAGAAACAGAAAGCACGGATTTTCCACAAAATTTACAACGAAAAATATAATCAGTTGTTGAAAAAATGTGTTGTGCGCTTACAGCTAAAAATAAATGTAATATTTTGTGTTTTACATAAAATAAGAACAAATTGGAGTAAAGATCATTACTAAAAATTCGCAAACACAAATGTAAAAATTATTTTTACAAACATGACATTTAATCTCAGACTTTTAAAAGATGAAGCCTGCTTCTTTTTTTGGCTAAGGATCAAATTTCCAAATCCATTGCCAGCAATCCTCACGCTTCTTAGAAATTTGACACTAAGAAATAATCAAATAAAAGTTATTTTGGGAGAGTTCAATCATATCATCTTAAGTAAAAAATTGCAAGAATATTACAAAACTTTTTAATGCATAGCAGTTTTCTTGAGGTAAACGATCACTTCCTTAAGGTTTTTATTTGGTTTCTCTTTATTATTCAAAAAATAAGCTTTATTTCATAACCAAACACACAATACTTTTCTATCGTTTTGTCATGTATATAATTATATGCCATTTAAAATAAATCATACCTGTTTGGAAACTTTAAATCTTATTGAAGCTAGATGACTGCTTCATGAAAGTTCGAAACTGCCTCATAAACAATGTGTGCCGATAATAAGTAGAGGGAATTGTTTTAACTAATCTAAACCAGGGCAGGGCATTAGAAAAAGACTTTTTTAAGAATTAGGAAGTTTCCTGTTTATTTTTATCTGAGTTTTAGCCCTCAAATTGTTTTAGTGGTGTAGAGTTTCTTAATTTTTTGTAGTTTAATTTAAAAAAATAATAAAGCATCAAAAATAAAAAATATAAAAATGAAGTGATAAAAAGCTATTTCATCAATAAAGAAAATTTTCCTTTTTTTAAATTCAGGTTGTTTTTATATTGAAATATCTTAATTATTTATATGTAAAATGTATTATGGATTGATTTTCTCTAATCAATTGAGATAAAATATGTAGCACATGTTAAAATCATGATCTTTAATTAATGCAACATAACTAAAAGTAGATTAAAAAAGTTCATACAATCATTTTTAAATGAAAAATTATTACAAAGGCATGCTGAAATGAATGTGAACTGGAATCCTGTTTTATTCCTGGAGATAAAATTGCTTCAAAAAAGTTACAAAAAAGGCAGGAAGGAATTCTACTAAAATACTAATACAACTAGTTCTCCAAGCTCTTTTACTTTACTTAAAATGGAGATTTCACAATAAGATTTCATTAGATTTATCATGAAGAGCCATTCATTGTCATTCAAATGGTGATTTTTGAAAGAATGGAAGTTCTAATTTAGCTTACCATTGAAATCATTGGAATTTATTTAATATCTTACAACATTCTCTAAAAGAATCAAATGGTTGAGAAATCTATTACGCGGAAAGGAATCAGTTTGTATACCGATAGTTTCTCTTACCCGGAAATCTTCTTTATATAATAAATATAAATATAAATTGATATGTGTAATCTCTCATAAGAAAGAGTACAAGTAAAAGTTCTCCCAATAATACATTCCGTCCCGTTTACCTGGAAGCACGCAAAGAGCTTTACTTCCTAAATGATAAAAGACGGTAACATTTATTCTTTTCAGCTGTCCCCAAACATGTTCTTAATGTCATTTTTTCCTAGAAAAAGGCATTCATTCTTTTTCTCCCACTGGTTGAAAAATATATGAAATTTCAAAGAATATTTTTTCTCTTTCGCTCAGATAACAAACTTAATGTGAAGACAAAATGCTATCTCAGATACAGGGAGGAGTAAAAATTTCTTGTCAGTTCATTATTTTCATCTCATATGCTCCTCTCTCTGAAGAAAAAATATTTCAATGCAATAAGTCTTTAAAACGGAAGTAGAAGCTTATACTAGATAATAAATCTTACTCTTTAGAAAAGAAAAATTGTAAATGCATATATTCCGACATGTTGACAAGTATGGCCTTTATACTGTGTGCAGAAAGTTACTTATATTATTTTTTTATCGATCCCGAAATATATAAATGTATTCGTAATACTTTTCGGAAATAAAGGCTTTAAAGGGGGGAAAATGGCATTCGTTTAAATAATGTGTCCCCTGTATTTTTTAATAAATAGTTCAGTTTGCAAAGCGAAATTATGTAACATAATTTAAATAATAACCTGCATTTAAATAATCATACAAGCAATAAACATCAACATATTTGACCTATAGATGTGCTTTTTAGTGGATCATGGAATTTTTCTATTAAACATCAACATATTTGACCTATAGATGTGCTTTTTAGTGGATCATGGAATTTTTCTATTAAACATCAATTTGTAAAAATTAACCTTCGCATATTTTAAGAAGATTTGAGAAAAAAGAGGCATCCATATGTTACACAACACAATAATTATTTTAAATTTTAATCATAATTTACTTCGATCTGCGCATTTAAAAGACAAATAAAGAGAAGCAGTAAAATTAAAAGGAAACATTTATTAATTTCTTATGAACCCCTTACGTACTTACCCGTGTCTAACACGGGAGAAATTTACTCATAAATTTGCACATGCTGCGTCTCACACGGGCATTCTTGTATCTCATAATATATATTGTTTCTAATGCCCTCGGAGATACGTTCTAGTAAAAATAGACAGGATGGATTATAATAAAACTGATACCACTCAACCGTCAGTCCCTAGTCACCCTCTACAACCTAAATTGCAAAAAAAATAACTTACCTTTTACCTATACATCCATTTTCTTTCCAAAAAATAACTCCCAATTTTTTTTTATTACTATTAATTTTTGTGAAAAAAAAACTCCTGTTTTAACGGGTTAAATAATCTTCTATCTTCTACATTAAACATTTCATTTTAATCATAATATATGATTACTTTCAATGAATTATATGTAATCTGCACAAAGTACCATAATTTTGTGTATGTTTTTTTTTATATTTATATAAAATAGCACACAAACACACCCACATATATATAATAGTTTTGAAAGTTACAAGAAAATTCACTTTTTATTTCAAATTCCACAAAAGATTTGAAAAATTTAATGAAATAAACTATGATATTTTGATGTGAAGTAAAAATACTTTTTCGAATTTTTGTGTTTAATTCATCTTAAAATAGAGGGGGGGGGAGAATCAATATGCATGTTTAACAACACTCTCTGTGCAACTCATTTTATGATAAACAAAATTACAATATTAGCAAACAACACCATCCATTAGGACGTGGGTAGCCTAGTGGTTAGAGCATTGGACTCCAGACCGGAGGGCCTGGGTTCGATGCCACCAAATACCACCGAGTACACACGGAGTACGTGCTCGTTAAATCAGTGGTCTCGAAAGTTTTGTGGGCAGTCGCAGCAGAAATCACGAGTGCGAGAGGCTAGAGAATATTTCCCTCCCCTCCAGTTCCATGCCTAAATTGGGGAGGTGGAGATAGGTTTTGTCGCCATCTATCGTTAAGAAGTCCAGCCTGCCTCACAGACTCTGGCACCTTTCATTCCTTTTCTTCGGGAAGTACACGACAACAACAACACCATCATTGCATTACAATAATGGGAATAGCGAATTATTGAAGATGCAGCCAAGTTGGCATAATTTTTGGCGATCCTATTTAGTGACTTGCCAAGTATTTTTGTGCAACTTAGGTGCCCATATGAATGCTTTTTGAAATTACTATAAGTCTATATCGTCATGACCTATGACGTAAGAGGATTGTTCTAGAAAGGAGTAGTAGGTAGCCATGCAGGCTCTAAATAATGGTCGTTTGCTGAAACTCGTTTAGTTGTACTGCAGCTGTGAAAGTGTGTCTGTTTACGACAGAGTGGTTGCTTGCAGTTAGCTTTAATCATTACGAACCTGTTATTTTTAAACACTAGTGCTTATGCCTTAGTGCTGTAGAAGGTGCGAGCAACTTCTGGAAATTATTGTATGAGTATTACTCTGCTTATTCTGCATTTTAAGGATTGTTTTCGACAATAAATTTCATCACTCTTGAATATTTGTTCTGCTCTTGGGAACAAATAACATTAAATTTATGAACTTAGATCTACGCAAAAATACTTTAAAATATTCACCACGAGATGCTGATAATTATTATGACTCTCTGACAATTTATCATGTTCTTTAAGCAACACGTTATTCTGTTTCTAAGAGATAGAAAGCGAGTCGTATATGTGTGTGTAAACTTGTGTGTGAGAGAGAGTGTATGTGATTGTGTTGTGTGTGTGTGTGCCACTGCCCTATAAAGTGAAACTACTGAAATTTTGTTGTCTAAGCCGTCGGATGAATACCTTTAATTTCGTAAGAATTCATCATGAACTTTTCGTGAACAAACGCTGTTACTAATAAAATTATATCCGGCCCACATACCCCCAAACTATTCAAACATAGATTACTATGATTTCCTTCCTCCTTCAAGGCAGTCAGACAATCTCTCTCAAAGTCGTGACGATCTATGCGCAAGTTTCAACATGTATTTTCTTATCATCAAATATCCGCTGCCATACGTTTGGTTTTCTTGAGTATTAGTGAATATTTTTGGGTTTTTGTGTGTGTAACTTTTGAGGTAATGTAGATTGAGAAACTAAACAGTCTGTGTTTGTAAATAGAATAATTTCCATACTGATTCTTGCTGATATATCTTTGCTTTCGGCAAAATACTAAAATATAATTTTTGTGTACAAAGAGCAGGATAAAAGCAGGACACAAACAAAAGGTCTTCTCATATACAGACGTTTTTCGCATAGTCTTTCGAAAGTCGTTACCTTTCAAGCTTAAATCCTTGTGACCTCTTGAAGTTGACGCCACAGTTAACTGTGTCATCCCCCTTACGTTTGCCTGTAATGAGCAAATACTTATCTTGATTGGTTATGGTATTAACTTGTTCAAGTATTTTACCTACTGTTCATGTTTCATTAAATGATCCTCATAAGTTGTACATAATAATGTGTGCGTTATAATAATATCTCTAAAATGTGAACTTGTTAAGGTTTCCCTGCAGTTTCTCAACAAGTATACACAACTACATTCCTTTAATTAAGAGTTAATTTATTCTTTTTAATTGTTTTCTTTTTATTTTCTCGAATGTTGGGAAAAAAATGTACACTTTTAACGACTGAGATGGCGAATGAATGAAGAGTGGAAATTGATATCTCTACAAATAAAGCATTTTGTTCCTAATGTACGGATATCACTCTTATGTTACGGATAGGGATTGCAATACAGATATACCGGGATAAAGAATACCGGTATTTTGAGCCATTTGTACAGTTTTGAGGAATATCTGTATTCCCAACTTAAAATACCAGTTTTTCAGTATTTACGAGAAATGTTTTTAAATGTTTTTTATATGTTTAGGAATAGCCAACATATCAAAGTATTATACGTCTTTGTGTTTATGTTATAGTGTTAATTATTGAACATGATTAAAATATATTATAAATGAAATAATTTTACGTCCATTTCAGAAGGTGAAGATATTAAACGTCTTTGTTCCTCACTTTCCGTTGTTCTTATTTTTATTTTCCTTAGCTGGTTCTACAGTTCTAAGGCAACACATTAAATCCATCATTTGATTTTTTCCATTGCCAGGTACAGTGGGATAAAAGACTATTAATCTGAACTTAAAATTATAGACATATTTGAATCATATCTCTGACAAAGAGAACTAAATGCACTACTACTAACGAGTTCTCGTTGAAAGAGGAATAACATATTCAAGCTCATCTGCCTTCCTTCATCCTTCAACACCTGTTACTAAAACGGCTCCCTAACGGGCGAAATTAATTAGACTGTGAATACAAAGTTGTATCGCACAATAAAAAGAAGTTATAAAATATCTGAATCATCCAAGGCCAAAACTGTCCTATTACAGGTTAGAGTGATACTGCACTTGCACAGGGTTCGTAGTCTGATATTCGTATCTGAGAAACCAAGTTTGTACCTGTGAAGAAAATGCGTAATATTTCGCTATTTTCTGAACTGGTGAGTTTGTTATTCACATTTTATTATACTTTAGAGTTCAAAATGTTTTTCAGATTCATTATATATATATATATATATATATATATACTCATAAATAATAACCCATAACAATGGATAAGAATAACTTAAATGAACTTGAAAAAAATCAGTTGATAATACTTTGATTTGGTTTCATTATTTATATGATGAAAATAATATGATAGCACAATGTCAAAAATGTTCTAGAGTTAGGAAGAAAAGATACTAACCAAATCAAATTTGATCAAGTTTATAGTAAATTTTCTTAAAATTTTTTACCCACAAACCAATCTACATTCAGAAGAATTTGGTACAATTATCGAAGATGATGGTGATACTATTGTCAATAGAGAAAAGGAACTGTTTCTTGAACAAAAATTAGAATTAGCTATAACTAAAACAAAAGTTCAACAAACCAAAATACAGTACAGAAATCAGCTATATCCAAAATCATCCGACGAGAAATCTATTTATTTGAAATGAGGGATTTAGAGGTAAATACTTGGAAAAAGTAGGTATATCGCGCATTGCTAGCAGTACCACCAACTAGCGTAGATGCCGAAAGAGTGTATTCCACACAGCTGGTAATTTTTTTACAAAATTATATTCCAGGCTTAATGAGACAGTACAATTGATGCATTATATTTTTTAAGAACACATTTCAAACATTTAACATTTAAAACCTCAAGAACAATTCAATAATTTTTGAGTCAAATAACTAAGATATTCCTTTATTTATTGATTTTTTTGTGATTATTTATATACTGTTATAATTTATAAGTTACAAATTATTTCTTGTGGTATTTACACTCTCTAATAAAACTGGCAAGTAATACTAAGGAAAAAAACACCTGTGTCTTCTTTTTTTTTCTAAAATTTCTAATACCGGTATTAAAACAGGTATCCCGGTATTAAGTTCAAAGAAATACTGAATACCGGTATTGAACTTTTGGTCCGATATTGCAATCCCTAGTAACGGAAGTACGCTTACGTGATGCATATCTTTCGTAACGGACCCGAAAAGATGGCTCGTCTTGGTTTGAGATTTCATTCGGTATATTTCAAAAAAATTTAAAAATATTAAAATTCCCACATTTTTGAATTTTATAGTATGTATCTAAAATTAAACTGAAAAAAAATTAAACATTATTTTCAAACCTGTTGAGTTTTAGCTTAAGTTTTATCATTATTGTATTGTACATAAATGCTTTGTGTTTCAAACCTTTTGTGAAAATATCGTGTTAAGAGTTGGCTGAACAATCTATAGAGTCGCAACAAATTCTATCAGTATTGTGCAAAAACATATTTTGATTTAAAAACAATATTTTCGGTCACATTTATTTAAAGTAGTTTTTAATGTATAAAATAAGTTGGAAATCAACATATTAAAAAAATAGAGCTTTGCGGACATTATTAGTTTTTGTTTTACGACTACGCAAACTTAAAATGTGATCTTCTCAGACATTTATTTCTGAAGATGTAGGTGTTTTCTAATCCCTAAGGCTATTTTTCTGTTCAAGATACAGTATTGAAATTTGTTTTAAATACTTTCATATAAAAGTTAAATGGATTTATGTCTGAGATTGCTAGTAATTTTTTTAAAAAAATGTTAATGTTAATATTTTTAAAATTTTCGTGTTTCTTCCTGGTTTAGCTATCAAAATAATTATTAAAAATCAACAAAGAAACAGATTTTCAAATTCAAAAATAATTTCAGTATTTGGAACAAATTTATTATTCTAAGAAACATAAAATGACTAAAACTTGCAGAAACTTAACATTTTTTAAAAATTTAAAAAACTTACAACTTTATAAAAATTTAAAAAATTTAACATTTTGTAAAAAATTTTAAAAACATGACATTTTACCAAAATTTTAAATATTTCCAAATTTTGTATTTTTTTTTAAAATTTTTAAAAATTTCTTATGAAACTGATTTTTTTTACTTTCACAATCAAATTAATAATATAATCTGAAATTAAAACACAAATTTCTTTTTCTGTTACTGTCTCCAATTTATTTGAGAGATACTGTGTGAAGCTTTAAAAAGAAATTCACAGTTTTTCATTATCAAAGTTTTATATGATGGCGGTCGGGTGTCGTAGTTTGTTAGGCGCTGGCCTCATACGCCTGAGTTTTCGGGTTCGATCTCGGTCAATGTCAGGGGATTTCCATGATTTGCAAAATCGATAGCGTTCTTGTCGTATGATAATGCGTTATGTTAAAGATCCCTAGAGTAAATATTTGGCTTGGGTGCTTTAAGCAAAATTAAATTCCTTGTGAAATTTGGCATCGTCAGAGATCAAGTACCACTATGGGGAGGAAACTAGACGTTAAAATTACATTGTGGCATTTGCTATCAACCTATATGGTGCCACACTAAAAAAAGTAATACCAGTTCCCGGGAATGTACTAGGTCTGCAATGGTAACTACCAATCCACAGTCCCATTCGAAAGAAAAAAAATTATAAGGTGAACTATAATAAATAAACTGGTATTTTGTTGTTATGGTTAGATATGACTAAATATACAACTTTTTAGACAAAAAATGATATATTTCAGGATTTAAATTATTTTTAACTACTTTGAAACCTCATTATATCACACTAAAATATTTTACTGAATATTCAAAATTTTATAACCGTTATTTTTAAAAATCCGTGTTTTATATTCTCCAAAGAACCATTTTAAAAAATAGAGTAGTTTTCTAAATAATTATTCCGAAGGAATATTTGACCTTCACACACACAATTAAAATCAGTAGCAAATTCTTGAGTAAAAGGTTTCTTTGGAACTATAAAAAAAGTTCTTTTTAAAAGTAAGCGATAAATTCAAATAGAATAATTCTTTATTCATAAAGTCTACCGCGTTCCACAAATGCGTGCTTTCTCTCTGGAAATGATAGAAAAGAATAAAGAAACTTCTTCTTTCCTAATCTTTCCATTCTGCTAAACATCTTCCAAGCTTTCAGATCAAAGAATCGCGAAATTTCGTACCCAGTCTTCGTTATGTGTATTCTGTGTGTTTTCCGCTTCTACGCAGTGAGATGCATGGTAGGGTAGGAAAAATATTTTTCTCATTCTTTTGTTCGTGATATTCTAGAATGATTCGATTTTTTTTTCTTGTTTCCGTCATGTTTTTCGGATGCTTTTTCCGAGGCAAATGAATTATCTGCTCGCATCAGAGCCTTATTTATTTTCCCAAAATGTATTTTAAAGGTATTATTTACCTTTCCAAAGAATGACAGTAAAATATTTGTAATGCAAATAAATGCGGTTGTTTTTAGTAAACATTTTTCATGACGCGATTGAAGGATTCTTATGTATTATTTTATGGTTGTAATTGATAGTATATATTAATAAATTATTTTAGTAGTATTGTTATTTTTTCCAGTTATGAAAAAAAGTAGATGTATATGTCAGGTATTTATTATTATCTTGTCTTTCTTCATTCTGCTATTTTTCGTTAATTCAATATCCCCTATATATGAGTCTTCTTCAAATCTGATACCAAAAGTGCGATTTCAATCCTTGAATGTGTAAATGATTTAAGTATTGAGAGATCGTTAAAAATACTTAAATATTGAGAGTAAATTAAAAGTTATTAAAAATACTCTACATTTTTTTTGTTAATTTCAATTTACACTGGCCTCCAAATCTTAAGGTAGAAAACGTTTTTCGATGCCCTCTAGTAAAAAAAATACAGTGACAGAAAAATTCGTAGTTTATATGAATCATATTAATAAACATTAAGTAAAAAAATATGCAAAAACCAACAGCTTTTCTTATTTTGAAAAATTGGCAAGGAACAAGAGTGAATATATAGACGACGAAGAACTTACGCACATATCACTGAAGAGACTACGTTCACACAGAGATTGATGTAGGTCATCTTCCAATCTAAGAAACAAATCTCCAGATGCTCAGAATCACCGGATTCAGTAAGATTGTTGAAAATATAGTTGAAGAAGTGTTGGAATCATGGTTTGAGAGAGAGAGAGAGAGCAGGCATCTTTCTCTGTAATCACACTGACATGCATGTGTTCCATGAAAAATCTAAGACTGATGTGAAATATCTAGGCTACTTGACTAATATATTCCCCCATTTGCCGCTTTTTGCCAAGAATACATTTCTTGGTTTATAATGCACAACCTCATCGTGACATTAATAATAACATTGTTATCCATAAAGTAAAATAAATTCTCTAAATCGTAATATGTATAGAGTAAAGACATTTAAATTTTTCAATTTTCATTATTCCCTTTTTATTTTAAATAAAATTTTAACACCTAGCTAACGATGATATCTTGAAAATTTTATTTATCAAATGCCCGGGGTCATTAAGGAACGAGCTCTCCAATACTTCTCTTCCACACAGCCAAACTTCTCAAGTGCAGAGTCCACTTCTAAATGAGCCACGTCCATGACTTTTCCAGAATCATACAAAACACATGCAGGTGAGACGGTCAGATTAAAACGAAACAAATGAGCACAAAGACAGTCATGAGCAGTCAGTAGTCTAAACTCAACTACAGCAGCGGCACGAGGAAATTCCAAGACTGGTTTTAATGCCATTCTCCAAGGTTTATGTTTAGTAGCACTGGCAGCTGCACTACGAAAGCATTTTCCATAGATTCTATTAAATTCAAGTTTAGCAGACTGAAGAGTCTGCAGACTTTAGCAGACTTTGGAAGACCTTTTGAGAATATCTGTACCTCTTTTTCCCAAAAGAAACTTCCATATCATTTCCTCAAAGACCACAGTGGCATGGCATTGATAGGAAAGCAAACTTTGTCTGAATTTTGCTCAGTCGCTCACTGTAGCTCTAGTCTTGGGAACATTGCTTTTCTAAATTACTTTCCAAGGCCTGAAGAGAAGAACTTCTGTATAATGCAATTGCGGTATTGTCAGGAGGGAAGAAATTAGCAGAAAGCTGCAGAAAACTTAAACGGATGACCTCTATTTCACCGTCATAGTGAATGGAATAATAGCTAACCTTTACGTAAAAGGAAAACAGGTCGAAGAAAGCGTTACCACCTACACCCTGGGTGAAACCCAAAAGAAACATGAAGCTATTCATCAGGAGGATAACAAGTATTAATGGGTTCCAATAGGATGGCACGAAGAACAGTTGGGCAAAGGCCGTTTTTCCTAACATTCAAAGTCAACAGAATCAATTTAACATCGAGAACCATAAACTTCAGAGGATTTATGCAACATAATAGTTCATAAGCCTTGTCATTAAAGACATTATATTAGGCGTTCTTCCGGACGTATTGAATGAGGAAATTCTGAGTTTTTAGATTACGTGCTCTATCAGTGTTTTTGAAATTTGGGATTTAAAAAGATAGTCTTTTCAAACGTGGCAAATAATTGGAGACTGTATCAGAATTATTAGAGAACAAAACAAATTAGAAAAAGAATTATATTTCTTTTTTTTAAAAAAATGTTGCATCTGTTTTAAATGAATTAATAGAAATAACTTTTGTAAAGTCTTACTAAGTGAATTAAAATTGAATTAAATTATTGAAAAATTCTCGCAGTGCTTTGTTTAAAACTGATGAGTTAAAAATGTAAAACAACAACAAGTGTGTCAATAATATTTCTTTAAATATTTGTTGAGGTCGTTACAGTTATTTTTTTTTCATGATTATTCTGACTTATCTAAACATTTAGGCTCAAATGTGCAAAACACGAAGAACGTTTAATTAAGAAAAAATACTTAACTTTAAATTGAAGGGGAAAAACAACATTAATGATATTTCTCTATAAAAATGTTATTGAATTTTTGATAAAAGGAATGAATTTCTGAAAAAGCCATTTGGGACTCTCCAGGGATCTCATTAGTGAGGATGAAAACAATGGCGCACAGCCACAAAGGAAAGTCTTAGAAAGAGTCTGATTTGCTTTGTACTTACTCATTCAATCACTTCACAAAACTGAAAACATAAATAAAAATAACAAAACAAAATGATACTGATGACTTTTGCTTCCCTTTTCCCTCCACCTACGACGAAACTCAGTGTTTCGAAATAAATTGTGCCAAATTGTAATTTTAATAAAATGACATTTTTTCTAAAGATTTTGAATTGCATCATTTTTTTTTTACTTTCCGGTAATTAGATTCATATTTTAAACTCCACTTTTACTCAACCAGTTCATTAAAATTACTAATTAATGCATTTATTTTGCTTAATATTTTTCTAACAATATTTTGCCTTTGATATTTAACCCTTAAGGGGAATTTTTCTTTATCTCTTTAAGGACATTATTAAACTTTTTATAATATTTTTCGAAATTATTTTAAAGAAGGAATAAAAGTACGTTTAATTAAAACACTTAAGCACACTTTATGTTATATATTCCTTTATATTTTGTCATAAAAATTTGTTAATTTTTAAAATTTCATTATTTTATTCCGCAAAATAATGATCAATCAATAAAATTTCTTAATAAATAATTTTAGCATAATTTATGTTACATTATTTTTGATACGCTATGTAAAATACTTAATACAAAGAATAATTCCAATTCTTAATAAGGCTGTTACGAATGCTTCAGCTACATAAACAGCTTTTAAGAACAGACTTTTTCTCTCAAAAGCCATTTAAGTGTTATTTAAGGGTTTCTAAGGGTTTTTTAATCACTTTGAAAGATATATAACCGTAGACTATACGTAAAATTATTCTAAAGTATTATATTTACACCGATTTTGTCTTATCTAAGATATGTATTTGTTTTAATTGTCTAATTGAATAACGTATTTTATTTTTAATATGTCATTTTCTAAATTAAAAATAAAATTTGTACTAATAATAGATATATTATAAAATTTTGTTTTTATAATATATATATATATTCAAATATTCATTCCTTACTTATTAAAAAAACATTTCTTTTAAATATTTTGCTCTTGAAGAAAGAAGATTTGAGATACTTTGAATAAAATAGTTTGCTTGTATTTAAACACAAATTAAACTAGAGGAAATATAAATATTATATACTGAGTTATTCACTACAGTGTGATAAACTTATAGAAGGAGTAGAGGACATAAAAAGCACAAATATGGAATTGCATGACATTGCAGGTTTGGAATTTTTTCTATACAAACTTGGATCAAAAGAAGATAAAAATATAAACCCTAATCCATTAATATAATAGAAAACATTTTGGTAACAAATTTTACTTTGGTAAAAACCACACAGAATACAATAGGTTTTAGGAAGTTGAATATGAGCAATCACAAAGATAGGGAACTACATGAAATCCCTAACACACTGAAAGATACCTGATTTCTCTTGAACCTCTATGGTTGGCACACAGATAAAAGAGTCTAGATCTTCAACTGATTTAACAGATGTCTTGTGCACTAACGACTTCATAGGGCTCCAGCAGAAGGAACCCAGGCATGACATATCTAGCGAACTAGTAGTCCGATTAACTACAGAACCTCAACCAATCGTATAATTTCCAAAGGTAACTTCGATATTGTTAAAGATATTCTAGACATTAAAAATAGAATTGAAAAGTGTGTTTGTTGGATATTTAGGAAAATTACGCCTTGAATGTCGTTCAAACAAATAAGGACAGAAAAAATACATTGTTTAATGGTATTGTACTTGTTAAAAATCATTCTTGATTTTTAGTAGATTTTAAAAAAAAAACTAGGTAAATTATTAATACAATTAAAATTGTCCTGCCATTTCTGATGTTCCCGGGGAGGGAGTTGTCAGATGTATTCGATTTATTGCTTGCTAATATCAAATTCAAAATTGACTCAGTAGTTTGCTGAACTCAGTTTAATTAAAAAATTATTTTTTTATAACAATTAATACATTTTTCGAAACTACATACAAAATGAACACAAGACTAACACAAACTAACACAGTTAAAATAATGGTGAAATCGTTACAGAGCGTACGTCTTTTAACACAAAAAGTATCTTTTGTTTATGTATGGCAACTAGCGCCATTTTGGTGGGAGAAATTGAAATTCACATATAGTTTATACCCTAGAGTTTCTAACAATACTCTTATCGGTTTAGAATACATATAACCTTCCAACTCTTTAATTCCTTTATTTTCTATGTATTTCTAACCATATTCTGAAAATAATATCTGACAGATACCACTTTTAAATGCACTTATTGTACAATTTATAAAAATAAAAATAGATAAAGAAATTTTTTCCCAAACATATTTCATGAATAATCCTACTGAATATTCGATTTCTCTTTTAAGTACTTTTTTTATACATTTTTTTACAGATAAAGCTTTTTTTGGAACAGAAAAGATGTTTTTCTGTAATTTTTAGTACTTTCTTAATCTTTAACGGGAGAGTTTTAATTTAAAAAAGGATAAATTGCCACCAAATTATACCCTGTTAAATTATAAGAAATCGGAATTAAAATTTGAGATCTAAAAGAAACAGAGTTGATTAATTGAAAGTTAATTAACTTCGCCCTTCAAATTAATACCATAGCTACTTCTATAAAAGAAACAGAAGGAAAGAAACATTCACTTCTACTAAGGTATAGTTCGAGATCAGTTTGGCAAAATAATTTTATCATCCAATCAAATAATATGACAAAATGTGTTTGTAATTACAAATGGAGATAAATAAAATCATACTATGAATGTTGTTTTTAAGAAGCACAAATCCTAAACGTTGGGCCAATTTCTATTTTTTTCCTAAATGGTCTGGAAATATCACTGATAAGTTTTGAAGACCTGTGACAAGCACTTGGTTTCTTAATTTTTAATTCACACTTCTCCCTCAAATTTTAAAATTTGTTATATATTAGTTTTTATTTTGTTTTACAACTTTAAAAAGATAAAATAGGAGGATTAGTAATTTATTATTATTTTTTAATTTGCCACTTCCCATAAAGGATAAATTAACTCAAAATAACTTGTAAAGGAACTCTTGAAAACTCAAATCAGCATTATTTTTTTCCATCTGACGTTTAATAATTGAGCATGTTACATTTTCAGAAAATTCCACTCCACTTCAATGTAATATTAAATCTGAGTAGGTGCTTCTCCCGTGATCTGAAACTGTTTTCCCTCTTGCAAATAATTAAATATATATCAAGCTTTAGAGATTCTTCAAGTTCAAACGATAATTACAGTGCTGAATATTGGTGCTCCTAACTTGATCGTATAAAAAACTTCAAGTATGAAATGTTCTCATCAGGACCATAAAACTCTTGAATTTCTTACCTGCAGTAATTATTTTCAAAACAGTTTCTAAGTTATTAGAAATAGCGTTTCTGAAAAAAAAATTCAGTAAAAAGATAGTTTTCTTAGAAAAAGATTATCAACTTTCTTTTATGTTGGTATAAAATGCAATTTGATACAAGTAAAATATAATTCATAACAAGAATTATATGTTCATCAAACTGCCCATCCAGTATAATAGTTAGTGACCCTGGTTTGAATCCTGGAGAAAGCATGGGTATTTGTAAATGTATAGAGGCTTTGCGGCATGAGGGTACTCTAAATAGCTGTCGAGCCACAAGTCCTCTCATGAGGTTGGCGAAAGTGGAAGAAAAAGTGGGAGGCCCCTGATAGTTCGCCCTCAAAATTGGAGTTGGAGAGAATAAAGAGCCAAATCACGCTGTTACCTGTAATACATTCGAAGCTACGGCTAATGACAGGTGTACTATACTGTTCGAATTAAATTGGACAAACATGTTTTTCTTGTTTGAGTTGGTATGGGATTACTAGCGGTGTCCTAAGCCACCTCAAACCCATTATATCTGCCTTTAGGGAGCGTGGCAGATCGCCCGACAACAAAGCAAATGATAAAAAGGGTTATACTAGTGTATTTCCAAGATGATGAAATCAAGAACATGTGTGCTACTCAAGTGGAGTTAATGCCAAGAGGGGTTGAAAAGGTCATTTCTGCTGAAGGAGGACATACCTTGTACTAATATACGTATTTTTCAGTCTATTCATAATATGCAATTATAAAAGAGAGGGAAATGATTTATGACCAATGTAACATTAGAAATTTAAAATATGGAAAATTGATCAAAATATTATAACTCTTGTTTTGCTTTTTTAAATTATAATTTTTTTTATATTTTTATTTTTGTCACTAACACTAAATTAAAAGAGTTTAAGAAAACCTTCTTCACAATTTTTGCATCAATAAACTTTTTCATATGATTACCAAAAATATAACAAACTTCTTAGGATGTATTTGTTACTACTGTGACATTACCACTAACAAAACACATTGTTCCTGCTGCAAAGAATATTCAATAAAGCCTATTTATCACCTCTTAAAAGATGAAAAGTGTCATTGAATGATTAATGTTCATTGGTATTTTTTAAATACAGCTCTTTCGTGACAAATCAGAGAACTACTGATCCATGTTTGTTTTTCAATTCAAAACAGTCAAGCTCCAAATCGTACGAATATTTTTCGCTTGCAAGGTGTGGAAGATTGCTCAAATCTACCAATAAAAATGTCGCTATTCCACTGTTGTCTGTTATCACTAACCGTAACCGTTACAAATATAAAAATAATACTGTACAACATCGACAGCACAAAAGCAAAATTGATATTTTTGATTTCTTCTCAAAGAATTTTCCACCAAATTTGTCATGCATTGTCTTAAATAAAAGAATTTTTCTGAGCAATGGGTTATGACCGGGCCACTCAAAAAGTCTTGGTGGGCCACAAGTTGAGTGTCGCTGCTTTAGAGCATGACGTCAGTAAATAACCTAATCTCGGATTTTTGTTTTTGATGCAATTATTTTCAATTCCCCAAAGCCCTTTTCTTCACATAATCTTCATATTTGTCTAGACACATTTTATACACTCATATATATACGTGGGTGTATTATAAAAATTAATATAAACTTATGTTTGAAAGTTATTGTAATAATTTAAAGATGAGAATTATTATTTTTTAGTTTTTCCAATTTAGCTACGAAAGCAGTAAAATTTAAGAAAGAGTCAGACGATCAATTGCATTCTAAATGCCTAACTGAAATTATTTTTTCCAAAATCAATTTAGTAATATAATCCGAAGAAATCCTTGACTACATTTAATACTATGTATGATTTTATTTTTAAAAAAGGCCTTGTAATATTATATATATATATTGGCAAATACAGATGAAGGTTGACTAGCCACAAAACTTTGTTTATACCGGAAATCCTAGTTCCTAATGCCTGGAGTTTGCTAGAGTACTACTGTGTCTAATACTTTCACTATATTGATTAGTTATCTTAGGTTTATAATTACTTTGTGTATATTTATGAAGTATATATATATGAAAATGTATCAGTATAAAAACTTATAAATGCATCAGTATTGCTCAATGTATTTGATAATTAATTTAACAATACTAAGTAAAGCACAAGTTTAAAAATCTCCAGTGATCCCATGGGCTTGTCATATATATAAAATTTTATAAAAAATTAAATACTGATCTTGATAATTTGTATGGTTTATAATTAAAGTATCATTGTAGCTTTAAGTCAAAGTACACTGGTGTAAGAAATTAAGAAAATTTTCAGATTTGATCGATTTTCTCTAGAACAACTGGACCTATTTTAATGAAATTTAATATGTACATGCATTGATACAATACAAAAAAAACCATTTAACAGTTGTAATACACTCGCATGATCTAGCGTAACACTCGTAGGAGTTGTAAGATATAAAAAAGCAGTTGCAGAATAAACAAAAGAAATGGGTTAATAAGGGGTATGACCCCCTTTACAGCCTACAGGCCACGCAGTGTGATGTCATACTTGAAATAAGGCAGTTTATCAGTTCTTGTAGCAGTTGGTTCCACTCATTCTGCACCGCTAATTCCATTCCTGGATGGTTCTTGGGGAGGGTTGTGAGTTCCGATTGCTTTGCCCAAAGCGTCCCAGACTTGCTGTATAGGGTTGAGTTCTGGAGACCTGGCTGGCCAATCCGTACGGCGAATATCCTCACTCTCTAGAAATTCTTCGACCAGAAGAGCTATATCTGATCTCACGTTATCGTCCATTAAAATGAACTCGGGACCACATGCACCCCTGAGAAGTCAAACATAGAGCTCCAAGACCTCATCCTTATACCTCACACCAGTCACAGATACTTTCAAAGACATGGAACCATCCAACAGGATGCCTGCCCAGACCATTAAACTTTCTCCACAATAACTGTCGATTTCTCGGACATTGTAGGGAAGGTAGTGGGTAACTGGTTCTCTCTACATGAACGTACGGCGAGAATCAGGGTTTTGGCTGAAACGGGACTAAACGGTAAACAGAATGGTCCCCCATTGAACCATACTCCAATCTCTATGCTGTATGCACCATGCTAAACGGACTCGTCTGTTCGTAGACGTGAGCGGGACGCAAACAGTACGTCTCCTGGCAAACAACACTCTCTCATAAAGTCTTTTTGAAACAGTCACCCTTGATACACTGGTTCTTGTCGCTGCATACACGTAACGAGAGGGCTGAGAAGCTGTAGACCCTCTGTTACGCCTCGCTATAATCGACAAAAGACGATCTTCTCTGGTCGTCGTGGCTTTTGGCCGACCTTGCCTAGGCTTTCTTTTTATGAATCCAATATCCTGGAATTATTTCCATAAGTTACACATGACGCTGGGCTTTAAATTGAACTCTCTACAAACCTAGACTTCGCATTGCCCTGCTTCTAGCTTCCCAACAATTCGCCACCTCATTCTATCATCTAAACGTTAGTGGTTACACATTTTTACTTCTACAATTTTAATTGAACGGATTGCTTCGAAATAACACCAAGAAATTCGCCGAGGAGTGCTGGCGGACGAAGTATGCCTGAACTTACACGCGCTTATAAAGCCTGTTTTTCTGTTGGCTCAGCCTACACACACGTATACGATTAAGTATTTGCCGTACAAGATTTGCATTTTAATCTAGAAGCAGTGCTTTTTTATTCAGTTCATTTCTTTTCATGCAATTCAATAAAATGTGCTAATTCTTTTAATTTCTAACACCAGTCTACATTATAAAGGAATTTAATACATTGTTATTGTATGAAAAATGGGGCGCGATAAAAATTATGATTGAAAATTGGGTCACAGACATTGAAAGTTTGAGAGACACTGGTATAAAATGCAAAATTTATTGTACCTAATACCACTCTTTTTTTTGTTTTTCTGATCTATCTTGTATTATTCATTTCGGTTTCTTAGATATAAATCAAGCTTTCTATTGAGCTGCAAGCAGTTAGATTACGATAACAAAATAAATTAAGCTTCAATAAAACTGAGAGCATCGATTAATCAATCGAGTCTATCTTCATGTTTATGCGTCATTGATTATCGGTCATCTGCTTTGTTATTCACAGCCAAGACTTTTTGCAACAAATGAATGCCACCAACTTCCTCACTTGTTCTTTTTCTCATTTAGGCATTAACTGTAGTGTTCTATTTAAGGGAGGGAACAGGGAGTACCGGAATGCGAAAAGGATGGATTAAATAGCATTACATTACCTTAACAGCTCAAATCTAACATATGTTGAGAAATTCTATATACCATATTATGCTTTTTGAAAAACCCAGGAGAAAAATAAAGAGGAATGTATTTAGTTCATAGAGCTTACAAAAAGAAATATAAAATAAACATTTATCATAAATACACATCCAATCACCGACTTAGAAAACAATCCACATGTAATGATTAAGTAGAATTCTAAACTCTACCTCATTTTTACTTTCCTTAATTAGACAATGTTACATTTTAAAGTAAAAATCATTATTCATGACAGAATTTGTTATCATATTCTAAAGTTAAGTAACAAAGCTGATGCTTCGAAAAAAGTTTCCCCTTTTCCGAATGTCCCAGTTTTTCTGGTTTATTTTGGAATCCTATTTATTAATGCATATATCAAATAATAGCAATTTGAAAGAACAAGATACTTGATTTAGATATGATTTTCTGTAATCTGTATGTATGGAACTTATTTTGAATGTGTATAATCAGTTGAATGTATCAGAAAAAGCTTCATTTATCAATAAAAACTCATTCTTGGATTGAGAGTTGAATCATTAATATTAATCTTTGAAAATTCAGATGCTCTGAAAAAATTAATCAGTTTGTCAATTCTAATTATTTTCTGAAACAACTACTATTTTCTTTTTTCTCATTTCCAGTCTTTAGTTGCGTAGAAATCGCAATGTCTATTTTGCTAATACGTTATTTAATAAGTGAAAAGAAATTCGACGTATCGTATGATAAGGAATATGTGTCATGAGTAGGTTAATACTATTAATATCATAATGTCCCATTCTTATTAAAATAGCATAAATCCTTTCTATTATCAATTTCTAAGACACAGTCATGCCCCATCTGACCATAAATTAATCTAAGATATAGCATACACATGAATTCAACATAAATTGAATTTAGCTTTTGATTTATTATATCCAGAGAGAAATGCTGTATATATTTTACAGACATCAATTTAGATCAAATTCAGAAAAATATTTTGTTATAATAAAAAACACCGAACACAGCACAGAATTTTTGCTGCACATGCATTGCTATATGTTTGGCTAATTACCAAAGTAAAAAAGGTCCTGTATACAATTATACCAAAACATTACTTCAAATGTAGTACATGAGCTATTAAGGCATCAAACAAGTCTTCCAGAAAAGCTGCTATCAGACCTTGGGTGTATGTGGTGGAAGAGAATCGTGAGAGCAAATGCAACATCAAGTGCATTCCAAATATTCTCATTCCTCCCATCCTTATCTTCCCTCATCAAGATGTGAATGAGAGTTGTTATCCTTAAAACGGCTATCAGACCGACTACATCCTCTAATATATTATCTTCATCTAATCGCCGATCTTTTATTCATGTGCATGACAGCAATCCTATTGCCTCCATACGGAGTTTTTTAACATGATGTCTATTCAGACCATCCGTTCCCACAACAATTTCTTTCTTGGATGCTGTAAGATACTTAAAATACCTCCCTTTGTTTCTAGATAAGCTACATATAAGCTGAGAATAAGTGGTTAAGGCCTAATCTGGACGCATCAGTAAATACAACGGTCTCACACTACTCCTTATCAATATTCTTTATACCAGTGATCTCTAAACTTTTTGATGTCTAACTTTTAAAATCAAAATAATTATAAAAAGTATCCATTTAATATATATATATATATAATTGTGAGAGCCAAGCTATTTAACATACTCCAAGAATCACTTTGCATACCTCAAGTGTGTGCGTACCTCATTTTAAAACCCGCTGCGATACTCTAAACTAGATGGATGTTCTATGTGCAAAAAATGGAAGGTCTTGTTCCAATCAATATCTCAAACATAGTATTTTATAAATAGTAACGCTCCAAACTTAATTTTTTGTGAATGCCTGAAGCACGTGATATATATATAGCTGAAATTTATTTCCACTTCTATTACACCTCGTGGTACAAGAGAAATATCAACTTTCATTTGTCATCCTTAATCTCTTTAACAATTTCTGTATGGTGCATAGAATTTTCTCAAAAGAGGATCTGTTGATATTGAATTTCTCCATAAGTTTGAGATTATCGTTAGCGTCACAATGCACTTTCTAACAATTTCGAACAATTTTGCAATGCTCTACCAAAAGTTACCCGACAATTCATCACCTCATTTCTGGTTTCTTTCGTTGATATTTACTTAATTTAACTATTTTCTTTTGAATTTCTGCATGTAGCAATGATAGCTGAGTGGACAGGGTCGCGCATATTCCTACCTTGAGTTGTCAAATCGTGGGTTTGAATCTTAGTGCCACTGACGACAAACTATCTAGAGGAGTTATTGTACATTAAATCTGCCGTGAGATTTTAAGTTCCTCACGTTGGCACTGTGGGATAGTTTGGAGAGTGCAGTGCAAAGGTTTCATCCTAATGACTTTAGAGTTTCCTAATTAAAACATCTGCCACCAGTAGCCCTAATGTAATTTGAAAGTGAGACTATGAGAAAGAAAATCAATTAATTAATTAAAATTTTCCTTATGTTGGCAAAAACGTGCAAAGGTTAGTGTGGTATACGAGCGAACGTATCATGGAAATTATAGCATGGGTTTACTGACAATGTTCCTCTAAATTTACAGTTGACAATATACATCATTTACTTCCTCTGCTTTTAAACAACAGTATCATCTACCTCTAAGTAATCCAAATATAAAAGGAAGTACCAAATTCAGGTATCAGAGCCACTTCTATAATTGGTAGGGTTGAAACAGATAATCAAGGTTTGGTAATAGATTGAAGGATCTGCAAGAAAAATTTTCAAACATTTCAGTAACATGAAAGAAATGCATATTCATATACAAACTTCTTGCTTGTTATGAGTTCTATTTATGGAATCTTTTATTACGAAATGTTTTTTGTCAAAGACATCTGTGGTGTTGATCAAATGAGAAAGAAAACCTAATTTTTTGTTTATTCATAAGATTTCAAAGCATTTCAAAGCATTTAGCATTACAAAATGTATCAGGTGAAAATTATTTTGAAAATATTTTTCATTATATAAATGTGCATTAAACAATTTTACGGGGTTTCTCTCTTAGAACTAACTTCGAGTTTTCCTTAAGGTTATTGAGGAAATTTTTCAACAGTCCCATTCATACAAAGGAAACGTGATATGTTAATATGCCGTTTTAGTTAAAATGCAGTAAGGCCGAGAGATACTGACGAGCAGACTGTTGCTTATTAAACTGTTGAATTATAATGAGCAATTAAGATTCAGAGGGTCCAAATGGTGTAATTATTTTGAGATTCTACATCGCCCAGGTTTGGAGGTACGTATCAGGAGCCTGCATTCCATTCGGGGAAATCAGATTGACAAAAGCTTAATTACTTAGATTTGAGTATTAAAGTTGATCTTATCCTC
>BMAO01018969.1:0-12976 GCA_019973975.1 Trichonephila clavata
GTCAAAAGTTAAGCATAAATTGTAAAATGCGAAAAACATGGAGTAAATATTCGTAAAATTATTCCAAATTTCTTGCGGATATTAATTGGGTGAAGAAAAAACATTGGGTTTATGCAAAACTTTTCAGTCGACTACGTCCTGCGCGAAACACCGGCGCATGTCGGAACGCGGAGAAACCGATTCACGCAGCATAGGCAGTTCAGACACGTTTCGTGCAACTGCTGTGCGAAGGAACGTTGTTAACCATCAAACAAGGTGAATGATGGCACAAAAACGCCAATTGGACTTGTTTACGAAAGGAAGAATCGTTGGAATGCTGGAATCCTAACGATCACAAACCGAAGTGTCTCGAATACTGAATGTGGACCAGTCTGTGATCCCAAGACTGTGGCAGAGGTTTCAAAGAACGGGAGATGTTACCCGACAACCAGTATCTGGTCGACCAAGAGTCGCAACCCCTCGCCAAGACCGATATCTGGTAATAAGTGCGCGACGTCAGAGGGGCAATACTGCCAGAGCACTGGGTTCGGCACTCACAGTCGCCACAGGAATACGAATTTCGAGACAAACTGTTCACAGGAGACTCAATCATGCTGGCCTGTATGCCAGAAGACCAGCGGTTTGCATTGCCCTCACGTCTGCGCATAAACGCGCTCGTTTGAACCGGAGTTTGAAATATCAACATTGGAGTGTGGGAGAGTTGGCCAATGTGATGTTCAGTGAAGAGGTCCGGTTTAGTGTGAGTAATGATTCTCGGCGGGTAACGATATGGAAAGAAAGCGAAACACGTTTTGAACCAAGAAACATAACGGAAAGACATTATTTTCCATATTTTCCACCAAGGGGAGTAATGGTATGGGCAGGCATCATGATGGATGGCTGCACAGACCTCCATTTCTTTGACACTGGGTTTTTGACTGCTCAAAGATACAGAGACGAAGTTCTTGAGCCTTATGTTCGCTTGTTTCGAGGTGCTGTCGGTCCTGACTTCATACTCTTGAATGATAATGCGGCATGTCGTGGCCTGCGAACTCCCCTGATTTAAATCCTATCGAGCATGTATGGGATATGCTCGGGAGACAAATTTCAGCCCTTTCGCACCCACCAAGCTCCGTTACAGAACTGAAGAGAGCTCTCCAAGAAGCTTGGAACCTTTTTGAGCCCATAACTCATTCATCATCTCATAGCAAATATGGTAAATCGCTGTGCAGCGTGCTGGCTGTCAGAGGTGACCACACGCCTTATTAAACTGCAGCATCAGTATTTTATTTAATGTTTTCTTTCATTTTTCTTTAAAGTGTGAATCCTTGCTATGCTCAGTTTTCTTTCAAACTGCTACTTTGGATAATAAAATTAATTATTATCATTCTTTTGATTTGCTTCCTTGTTTTATAACCATTTTACACTCGCATATCACGTTTCCCGCCATTCTGATTTACAGTTCCTTCTTTTTTCACATAATTATCATATATGCTTTACTTTTGGACACTATACTATATATATATATATATATATTTATATAGCAACGAAAAATTTATAAAGCGTCAGTTGCTTAAATAGATAGCTTCAACATTAAAAAAATGATCAGCTAGATCTTGTATAGATCAGTGGCATCCAATTTTTGCCTAAATGTAACCCTTGATTAAGTTTTTTTTTTTATTACTTTCTCATGTGTGAAACGCATAAACTTTTGCAAATCTTTCTCTTCTTGATGAAAAAGATATGTGATTAAAGTATATATATTATTTCGAAAGATATTAAAAATTGAAATTAATTATTTATTTGTATTGTATGTTTTCTTGATACACTTTAAATCTAAGTAGAACCTAAATATGATACAACAGGAATATCTTGATACTTTAAATACAACTACTAAATATATATTTGTCAGATAATAATAATTACTATGAATTTTATAACGGACGATGATGATTCTTGTAATTAAAAAGTTAAATATATCTGTATCCAGTGGTTTCCATAGAAATGAAGGTGTGTTCTATGGATTCTACCAAATATATTAGAATATTTTTGAGTAGGATTAAGATATTGCTTATACATGAATAGATAGAATAAAACATAACTTATTTTGTGGCTATTTGTCAAAAATTAAATTGTAATCAGGGTTTTTTGCATATTATGTAAAGATTGTTAATGTTCTGTTAAATATACATTTAGCGCAGTTTGGGAATTACTGAAATATATATATTAAAAAATTGCTAAATTTTCTACTTTGCTGAAAATACATCTAATATTCTTTTGAAAGAAATTTAAATTGAATTTCCAGGTTATACAAATGAAAACATTTCTTCTAAGAAATTTATATTGATTCTCAGAAGGTTCGTTTGATGATTTCAGGAAGCTGCATGAAGCCATGAAAACTATGTTCAGGATGCTTCTTCTTAAAAGTGCAAATATTTCTCATTCCTTGTTATATGTCTTTTACTAAAAAAAATTGGTAAAGCAATAATCGGTTGTCTAGGATCTGTCTTATATTTCTGTTCTTGCGGGAGTTTTCTTCTTCTTTTCTCTTAGAAGCAAAACGACATTTCAATATTTCTTTTTAAAATTCAATATTGCTCGGCAACATCTATTAAATGTTTTTAAACAGTTGAGATCAATTGCAACACACAACAGCGATATTTCGGCATACGAATTCTGAATAAGTTTGTGTTGCATAATGCAAATTTTAAAATTGCTTGAAATTTTTTTTGTATACATGCATATTACGATTTTTTTAAAAAAAGAAAATGATAAATGATTTCCACGTAGCTATGCGTGCTACATTAATATTATAACAATGGCGAAAAAAATTAACATATTTTTTTCTAAAAATTTTTCTTTAAATAATTTTTTTAAAAATTTCCAATGTCCAGGGTTACAAAAGACCACTACATCACACGGGGGTAGGAACAAAAACAAACTGTCAAAACAAATAAAGTAGGAAATAAAAACGTTGAGAGGAAAGACTATGAACCCAATAAGTTACTAGCTTGCCAGTAAAGATCGCTCAAAGGGGAGCCCCTTTAATGCTGGACAGCAGTGAATGTGGTCAGCACCTCCAAAATATCACAGAGCATGCAGAAAGAGACCTGTGCAACATGAATTCGGTAGAGATGTTTGAGGAGACAGTCGCGTCCAGTAGCCAAACAAAACACGGCAACTGCTTTACGTCTTGGCCACATGGGAAGATCCTTAAGATTATCCCACCAGATCTTATTGGAATTTCTTTCTGTGTATTGAATTGAAGTCAAATCTTTCATCTTTTTCTTAATAATACACTTGGCACTGGTAAAAAGGACAGCTTTCCTTGTTGTCTGTTGAATGGAAGCTCCCTTCTTTGCTAGGTGGTCCGCAAACTCATTACCAGTTACACCACAGTGTCCAGGAATTCACTGCAAAGCAATTTGCTTAGAGTACTCAGACAGACACACTCTTCAGTAGTTTTTTACAGTCAAGAATGTTAGAGGAGGCAGGAGTAGGATTTGAGTTCACAGCAAAAATCACCGCTTTTGAATCACAGAAGAAAACAGCTCTTTTTCTTTAAATATAAAGTGAGACTTTCCGAAATTTTAAATACTGGCGTTTGAAAATTTTAGTTCAACATACAGAATGTTCCGAAACTCAATATCAAGTAGACAAGAGATAAAAGTTGTGGATCATAGCAATTCTGGGAGAAAAAATTCCCTATTGGTTAAGTGACGAGTAGAATATTTTTGAAAATGGGGAAAATTGACATTATCTATCACATTATTATTGGCTGACTCCACATATTTCAGAATTTTTCAATGATTTTCTTACGAACTTCATCTTACTTAGGCGTGCTATTAATCACAGTCAAAATTTCGTGCAAAAAACTCTTTGCTGTTTTAGTTAAAATCAATGTCGAGTTTGGAGAAAATAATGTCACCTAACTGTGACTCTCCATAAAACGAAAAATACTTCATACAACCCCGAGCAAGTTTCACAAAAGATGGCCCATTTAGGTAAGATTCCAAAATGGTTCAGCCCTTGCTACTTTTCAATCCATAACAACTGTTGCCAATTTTTTTGCACAAAATGGCTGCATTTAAAAAACTTAATTAAGTGCGTAACTCAATTAAGCAATACATTTAAAAATAAGACAGAAAACTATTTTTGTAATATTTTAATGAATTAAAAGTTCGGAGTATATATATATATTTGCCTTCTACTTGAATGTAGGCTTTACATCTTATGAGCACATAATCTAATCTCTACATCTAATCACTTGATGAATCGTGAGTAATTAACTGAGTTTATTTCTTCCACTGCTTCAGTGATCCTTTGTCGCACTTCGGTTATATTTTCAATTGTATTAAAAGAAAGAAGACTTTTAAAATGTAGCCGAAATGGTTACATTTTATTACTGGTTACATTATAGTTTCATCAATGGAGCTGATGGTACCCTTTCAGGTTTTGCTATTGATACTTTCAGGTTTTGCAAATAAATATGTAAATGTCTGCCAATTTAGCCACTTCGAAGCTACCTTAAGAACCACTTTTTATATCTACAACGTTGGAATGAAGAATGTTTATCTCAAGAAATTTCTCGATTATCTCGATTTTAAGAAATACACAATTTTCTCCCTACAAGACTGCAAAATTTTCCTACAAACGGAAATATTCTGCACTGACAGCAGCACATCATTCTTTGTTAAAGCATCACATGGATCAAAAAAATATTCTTCACATCACATACATCATGCGACAGTATGATGATCTTGGCATATACATGGTGATTATAATTAGTGTCCCTCTAGAAATACTGTAAAAAGAAGCAATTACTGAATATGTAATTGAACTGAATATACTTGAAAAGAGTGAAAACGGCGTATCATAAGAAACAAGTTCCAAAGTGTATCAACAGATAGTGCTGTAAGTGGAATAACGAAATTGGATTCGGCTCTGTGGCATTTTGAATCGAATTACAACTGCGTTAGCATGGGTTGCATATTCAATCAACTATACTTTCAAAGGGCATGATTTTTTGGATTTTTTGAAGGAAAAAAAGTGATTTCGATTTCATTCAACAGTTGTTGAACTTTTAGTGAAAAGCTTCTCCACCACGGCGAAATCGTACTACATTGGAATTTTTTAAATTGCACTTCGACAAAAACTGCATAAGAGCAACAATGAGAACACAAATGCTTTTTTTCTTGCACTATTTCATTTCACTTTTTTTCAAGTATATTCAGTTCAACTTTAAAATCATTCTGAGCAATGGTTCTTTTTTGACAGCATTTCAAGTTAGAACTTTAATCATAACCACCCTGTATTTTAACGTTACTTAATAAGTACTGGAAGTGGAACCGATTAACGATAATGTTTAAATTAATTTTGAATTGAGAGCCTGGTAAAGTTCGTGAACTGTTCTACACGGAATAGTGACTTAACTCTTCTTTAGTTATTCGACTTAAAAAAAAATTATATATTTATGAATATTTATTTATTTAAATTAGATAAAGAATTGCAAGGACTTTGCAAATTATATGTAATTATCTCTAATTTCCATTTGCTTTTTCTCTTTCGAAGAAACAACAATAGCAATATGATACGCAAACATTTCTAACTGGACCTAGAATAAATGATCAACTCAACATTTTCAATCTATATTTATACGTAATATACATAAGAAGAGGAAAGCATTTCATAACTACGTATGAAAATGTATTTTCACTTCAAGCGGTAACATAATCATACTATTCATTTCCCTTGAGATCAATGATTTCTGGTAAACCTGATCTAAATTTTCCTCTATTTTCCGAGAGAAACCATTACATTTCTCCCGATACCTGTAAATAGCCGAATTGCTGACGTCAAAAAATCAAACAATTACCCTAACTCTCGAAACATCTGTTGTTGGCGGATTTCCAGGATTACAGAATTTCCCCAAAATTCCCTAACGGCACCAACTCGTAAGTAATAATAATTTACCCTTTATAAATGTGATAAGTCTCTTAATCTAATGTCTGAATAAATCTATTTCGAGAGATTTCTAATAGGTTGAATGCATTTGTTGTACGTTTATTTATTATATGGCTCAGAAATATTTATTAAGTTTAATTTCAAAATGACTTCAAATTTGAGATCCTTATACATTTAGAAATATTGTCAAGGAATTTTTATGTATTCTAAATAAAATATAAATTAGACTGAAAGATCAGGAATGAAATTAACACATAAATAATCCAAGAAAGCATGGAATGTTTTTAATGGCAGAATTTTAAATGAGACTGTATTATAAAACTTTATATATATTTTGCTACTACTTTCATTTAATTTTGAAAATAATATGAATTAAGATTTGTTGCGATCTACAGAATGATTTTATTTTTTGCTACTACACACAATATACACACATAAAAAATATTAATAAATATATTAGTTCTCATTGGTTTTTCTTCCATTTTTGATGTTATATGAAAAAAGCCATTACTGATAAAAAAAAACCACGACTTGATTTGAAAATAAGGAGGTAAAAGGTTACTAGCGGGAATATTCTGTATTTGGCGTCAGTCATATCATTTTTGGCGACGTTATCGCCTGTGCTGGTGAAATGGAAAAGTACCATCTTTTTTATTTCACTTTTCACTTTTAAAGTGACATTTGCACTGGTCTCGAACCTCAGTCAAATGAATCTGGTACCACCCTCTCCAAACTGCCCCACCACTCCAAATGTGCATCATCCCCTCTACAAGAAGGGTTTCAGTAACACCAGCGTTCTCGAACTTATGACTCGATAAGACTAGTCACGAGTTCACGACCATTACCGCTTTTTACTTGTTCAATTATCTTTTATTTTTAATTCATCATCCAGAATGATTTTTTTCTGTTCTGCCAATTCTACTTTTTCTAGCGAATCGAAGTGGATGTATAGAAATAAATTAAAACTGAAGTGAATTACTTCTCTTTTATTTTTCGTATATAAAATTCTTCTCAGAAGTAGTCGAGGCAAGATTTTAAAGAATTAAAATCAATTAAATTTATTCCTAGTGATATGGAGCCAAAAAGGATCATTTTTAATTTGATAATTCTAACCCATTTCGAAATGATCTGACTCCGCAAACAAAATAAAATATCAATTTATTTAAATTATCAATAATCAGAGAACATCGGTATTTAGTCTAAGGGAAGGGAGGAAAGATGATGGGAGGGATCCTCTTTCTTCGACGTCAACTCTTGCAGGAAACATGGCAGTTTTTCTGTAGGCATCTGGACTGTGAAAATGTTCCTCAATCCCATATCATGAGAGTTTTTGATGAGGGAGATGGCGTGAGGTGGAATTTCACAGTCTGAGGAGTGGTATGCGGGTGATTGGTTGTTGCGAGGAGATCCGGAAGGCGTGGCTTAAAGTGGTTTTCTGGATGATGTTGTTGGAAAATTTTGACCTGGGTGAGAGCTGAGAGGCTGCTCTCTGATTGGTCGATGGTGGGTGAGGATAAATACTCAGTTTGGCTGCCCAAAGTGTATACAAGTTACATAAATGGAAAGTAAGAGAAGCTTGTCCAGTGGGGCAATTTATAGAAAATATAAAATAAGAATTTAAAAATTAAATAAATTTAGAAAGGGTGCAATAATTAAGAAATTATTGCTGTAAACAGAAAAATTAAGGCGGGTTGTAGGAGTCCAGAAGGATTCTACTTGGCCTTTTAGTTTTATTATTTACACTGTAAGTTAATCATATTACAATTATTGGTATTAGGAAGAGAGCAACGAGAGAAAAAGTTAATGGCTATTTTTTGGATATGTGCTTTAAAACTATTAATTTTTAAGGCTTTGTATATGTCTTTGTTACACATGTAATGAGTGGCTTTGATGATCATACAAATAAATGAATTTTGCACAGTATTTAAAATATAAATGTTCATATTAGCAGAGTAGCCCCAGACTAGATAAGCATATGCAATAATGGGACGCATAACAACTGCATAGAGAAGCACTTTGTTTTCTATACTTAAACGTGAGTTCCGAGAAATTGGAGGGGGATTTCAAAACATTATTCTATCCGGAACTTATCGCGGACGTGTGAGATATGTTGTTTCCAAGTTAAAAGAGAGTAAAAAATAACGCCAAAGTATTTAGTTTCCTGAGACCAGGGGATTTGTTTGTTGTACATGATGAGTGGAGGTGGGTGATTCGTTTTTTTAGTGAAAATTACAGCACATAATTGTTCTACGTTAATACTTATCTACTGTACCATCTACCGTAGAAAGAATCTGGGTTTTCATGCCATAATGGTCAATATATACCCAGCCTCATTACACAGAGATAAATCCGCGTTGTAACTCTTTTTATATTTTTCACCCACCCCATTGGATGTTTCTTAAACGCAATGGTAAATTAAGAAGGACTAAAAGTTATCTGACCCTTTGTTTTTACCAATTCCCCCTTTCTGTGGAATTTTCTATTTCCTCTCAACAAGGGTCACAAAGTAAAAATTTCTGAATGTAAAGATAAAATACATCTTACCTTCACTAGAGAGTGGGTTACTTTTTCACTTCATTTATGTGATAGCTGGTAAAAAATTAATCCGAAATCTTAAACAAATAATATCATTCCAACTGCTTTAAATCTCTGACATTTTTAATAAATAATGTTTTAAACTTTAAAGCATTTTCTAAATAGATTTACCCTCAAATATCATTAAATCCTCTATCTTCATATCCAATAATGACGGAGAATTTTCTTAACAAATATTGTTGAATATTTTCAGTTTTGAAAAAAAAAATAATGTCTAGTCATGATTTATTATTTCCGTATTACATGTGAATTTTTATTCCCTAGAAACTTTTAGCCTGGATTAAAAAATATTTCGGTTCTGATTGCAAAGAACTTCTATGTAATAATTTGAAATAACAAAATATTCTTGGAAAAATACTAAGCAAACAAATATATTGTAAATTAAATATTTGCATGTTTCCTTTGCTTTTTGTATGAATCTAAGTCACAGAAATAATACCAGTACTGCTTTTTCTGGTACACGTTCATTAGTAGAAGAAAAAGGATTTTCAAACCTTGTTATACTTTTGGATTATTTTGGCAATGACATTTTCAAAAAAGCTGTGACGTTCAAAAGTTAGATTTGATTTTACTCACTGTGTCCTGTTCTAATTTAAATAAATACACATTTTAAGATGTGTTCAGACCATTAAATTTCAAAATTCTGTATTGACATAACACTATAACGATTAGTGTAGGCTGTGATGAGAATTTCATCAAGCAATCTCAATCCTGATTTAAGGTATACGACTACCCTAAAATTGTGAATTTTGCCAAAAATTGCCAAACATTTTTAATAACTATTTTTATAGGCCCTCTTATTAGCTTTATAAAAATGCAAAGTTTATTATTTTTCGTTCAGTAGAACAAGAGCTACAAGTGTTTTAATAA
Source organism: Trichonephila clavata (assembly GCA_019973975.1). NCBI lineage: Eukaryota > Metazoa > Arthropoda > Arachnida > Araneae > Nephilidae > Trichonephila > Trichonephila clavata. The sequence goes on from BMAO01018969.1 coordinate 9,409, forward strand.
AAGCAGATGCCATTACTTTAAGCAAGATGTTATACTTTAAAACGCGTTTTACTCGAAATGTGTTTTTTTTAAAAAATGCTCAAACGAGGCCAGCGATTGCTGAAATGTTTTGAAAATAATTAACTGAAATTTTTTGTGATGTTCTGTATAATAGTAGAAGTGTTTTAACCTTCAAATTTATCAATCCCTGTTTTATTACAAAATTTACAGTCCCTTATGTTTGTTATATCACTGTTTTTTTTAAAGCAATTTCATATAATCACTAAGATAAAGTGCTCTAGTTTTTGTAAAAAATAAAATATCTCTTATCCCGAAGATCATTTAAAAAATGAAAAACATAGCAACACATCAGAATGGAAAATTGAAAATCTGTTCATAAACGAATGGGCCGCGTTGATAATAAAATGTGTCAATTTTTACCCATTTTTCATATTTTAGTAATAATAATTTCTTTTTCTCTTCTTAATTTTAGCATATTTTTCTTAAAATGTATTAAACAAAGCTAAAAACAACAAAAACCCCCATATCTCCAGTTTTTTTAAAAAAAAGTTGTTGCAAGTAGTCGGATACCTTAAAAAGACATCATAGAAAAGTGTGATAGTGTACATTGTCTCATTAAAATTATTCCAAAAAAATTATAGTTTAAATAAATTATAGTTTTTAAAAAAAAAACACGCTTTTTTACTAAAAAGTAAAAAAATAATTCTTAATATAAGAATAAAATGACTAACGAGAAAATTAATGTCATTGGGGTAAAAGCGTGGGGTGCTTTGTACTACATTTTTACACTATTGAGCTTTTCAGAATAGAAGTTAGACATTATAACAATTGATACATTTATAGAACACCCCACGCTTTTACCTCAATAATATTAATTTTCTCGTTAGTCGTTTTATTCTTATATTAAGAATTATATTTTTACTTTTTAGTAAAAAAGCGTGTTTTTTAGTATTTTTTAAAACTATAATTTATTTTTCATTTTTTAGTTCGAACTACAATAAAAGCGTGTTTTTTAGTTATTTAAACTATCATTTATTTATTGTTGAATTTATCCTTGAGTTTGATATTTGAAGCTGGAATTACGTGGCTGTGGAATTAGTCTTGCTCTTCAATGGATATTAATTAACGGGTCTGAAATATATTTATTCTCTCCGTTTACCCTCAGATGAGTCCCGTATCGTTATATTCGATTCCGTCTCTCTCTATAGAACAGGTCAAACAAATAAAAGTGTGTTAAGAAGAAAAAGTTCAAATTAAAAAAGAATTAATCTACCATGTTTTTATAACGGTCTAAAAAGTATGAAATTCCTCTTTCTCGTTTTTTCTTTCTTTTTCACATTTTTAAGCATTGTCATCCACTTCTGAGCTATGGTCCGAATTTCATGTCTTTAGCTCATTGGAAAGTCATTCAGTTTAAAATCAATTACAAAATTCCACCCAGACAGACATTAAAGAAAGCGAATTGATAAAAACATGGTAATATTAAGTCTCAATCATTTTTCACCTTTTAAATGTATTGCTATAATGTTAATTCGTATCATATTGCATATTAAGCATATTGCTTTATAAAAATTAAAAATATTTAGCAGTTTGAACATAAATTATTTTTTCCCCACATAAACGAGCCATTTTTTTATTTTCATTTTCAGAAAAATGTTTATATTATGGTAAGAAATTGATAAGAGACACCCACCCTCCACTTTCTCAGATACAGAACACTTTTTTGTTTGTTTTATTTCTATTAACAGCAAGTTTATTTTACACTTGCATAAAATTAGCTTTAAATTCACAATACTCGCTTTAGGGTTACACCTTATTCTTACAGTCGCTAAATCTGAAATTAGTCGCCAAATCTGGAAATGGTGTATGGAATAAGTCGCGAAATTTGAAAATGATATTTGCAATAAGTCGGCAAATCTGGAAGTGGTATATGGAATTGTCGCCAAAATCTGATTATCCGTATTCCTGACGATCCTAAAAAGGACAATGGAACAAAATTATGAAATTTTTGTATTGTCATCGGTCCTTGACAAGTGTACAAAATTTTGAATTAATCTGACCTTTTAAATTGGGTAAAAATCGAGTTCCAAGATTCCGTTACATGCAAGTGAAATCTATAAAAGCGTGTTGATTAAATGTGCCTGTAGTCATAGATGAAATGAAACTAGCATAGTAAATAAATTGAATAATACTGCCACAACTTCATTTAAATTTATTGATTTTTATGGTACACCTTTTTGAGATGCAAAGTTAACTAAGGAATGCAATCATTTTAAAAAGAGGCGTTCCTCAGGTATCATCCATTACCCCAAAAGGGCATTCGAGCCAATACAATTGCCCACCCCTAAGCTAAGTCATTCATTAAAAGGAAATATTTTTCTACAGATTTTGATCTTAAAACCTGTTTATTGCTTTGTTGGACAAAGATAGATTTCATAATTACTTTATCAAAAATTCCCCTTAATACATATATGCAGAAACCTCACCCTTCTGGATATCAGTAAATTCTAATTATTTCAGATACATTTTGGGATAAAGTTATAATTACATAAATGTAATAATGCTATTATATAAACTCTTAAAACTGACATGCAATGCGCAATGGTTGTGAAATTTTAAATGTTTTTAATTTATGTATTGATGGTTGTATTGAGCTATTCAAAGATATTTTTGTAATCAGACAAAAGAATTCACGGGGAGAGATTTCTCTAATGTTCCCTTTAATATCTCTTAAACTCAAAGAAAATGTTACCATCAGTGATGTAATGTTTCACGATGCACAATGCAATAAAAACCTGCAAACAACTCCATGCAAAACTTGGCAAGCGCTTCTTGTATCCCATATTTAAAATAAAGCATTAATTTGGTTTATTGTCTGATTTAAACAGTGGCTTTACATTAGTTTGGATCAAAAAATTTATTTTTCAGTATTTCATAACCTACCCAAGCGGAAAAGATTTGCTTTCTCTAAGATAAGTAGGAAAAATAAAATGAAAAATAGTTTTTATGTTAAGTACTGCCACAAGGAGAATAAATTTCAGGTATTGATAACTTTTCACTGTGAAAAGTCTAAGTAATTTTTGTTAAAGAAAATAGGCATTTCAATACTTTTAGCATTTATTGCAGTAAGAGGACCGTTACTAATTAGCTACAAGAAAAAAACACCAGTTTCTTTCATATTCAATTTTTGAAAAAGTCTACCACAAAATTACTATGTATGATGAAGCTGAAGACGGAAAAAAGCTAAGATTGAACTGATTCTACGGTGCGGGAAAGAGCCGAGGTTATGAAATGTCACAATACACATTGTATATTGTAATATCATTATTCAAGACTCCTTCATCAATAGCTATCGTTTTGGGTTATTTACATTGTGGAAAAATAGTTTTATTTTGAGTCTAGAATCATTTAACTAAAATTAAGTCTTTTTCCATTTTTTTTTCGAGATTTCAACTTCTTTGTGTCAATATTAAATTTTGAAATTATTTTTTTTATAATTATTTTTTTCTTGATCTCCATACCATAGAACTCTTTTCGCACAAGCAGGTTCCGATTAAGGTATCCGACT
>BMAO01018970.1:0-16607 GCA_019973975.1 Trichonephila clavata
TACTAAAACGTTGGTCCTAAAGGGATGGACCAAAGGTAATTAAAAGTTATTTGGAATAATTAATGGGATTATTACATATATATATATACGAATATATACTGTCAAAAAATTTCACGGTTTTGCGTGTGCATATATCTGCGTGTTTGTAAAAGTTGTTTACTTTCTCTGATTTTTATGGATTAAAATTTGTGCGAGAGTTGTTGCCAAAGCTTTAGTATGAAGACTTTTTGAAATGAAATAAGTAAAATTTAAACTATGAAGATCATGGGCAAGCAGGGCAGCATGAGCCTTGCCTGGCATTTTAGAATTGAAAAGATCGATGTGGCAATGAAACCAGAGCTTTTATAGTTATATTAGGTTTTTCTGTGAATTTAGGAGATTAAAAAATTTCTTTTAATCCTGTAATTTTATAAGGCCCAGAAAAGTAACAGAAAGTAACAGTAACAATTTTACAATTAAATTTAAATTGACTAGATTCTGAGATAAGCAAGAAAAATGTCAATTTCTGGCGCCTCAGAAGTCATAGGGGTCTATTTTAGATATATATAGACTTATTAAAATAAATTTTAAAGCATCGAATAGATCTAATTATATGCACATATAATTAGAACTGTTAAGGAAATAGAGTTATAATCCAATAATATACTATGGGATTCCTATTTGCCAACGAATAGTCAGTTTATTTCGTATATTTATGTTTTATGTCTTGAAAGATTTGAAAGTTCAGAAAAAACTAAATTTTTTAAATTCTATTTGATAAAATGTGTATTTTTAGGGGAAAATAGTACTGTATTAGGGAAAAATAATATAATACAACTAAAAATATATTCTATACATGATAGTAAAAACTAGAAGAGGAAAATTAGTGATGTGATTTCTAATATCGTAACAAAACTACTATTATAATATTCGTAATGTTATTTTAAATTATTCGAATCAATAAATATCTATTTTCCAAATAGTGTTTACATGATCACTTATATTTAAATCATAAATTCTTTAATACATCAAACATTTTTCATCTAAATTTCGTTATATGTATTATTAATAAAAAACTATTATTGTGTTTGAATTCAATACAGTATCAAAATTATCTGAATATACATCTTAGAATATTCACTATTTATTTCTTAGAAGAAAAAAATGTAAAAATAAAATTTTAAATTTGAATTTCAAAAGCTGCAATTTTATCAACAAAATAAAGAAAATTATGCAAAGGAGGAGCTATATTCCTAATTTATAGCTAAAAGAAGTTAATTCATTTGAATACATTCAAAGCCAGGAATCTCCCTTACATACATCAGAATTTTTGGCAGTTTATCAAATTGTAAAAATGAAAAATGGCGTGTAGTGAATGAAACTCCAACACGAAATGCATGTCTAGACATGAAAACACGAACAAAATTTTCTTATACGATTCAGAATATTCAGTTTGGAAATAAACGTAAGTTAGGGATTACATAGATCATATTCCGCAGGAAATAAGTTTTTGTACGTTGGGTATACATTACAGAAACCACATGATATGGGTGTATTGTGAAACTTCCCATAATCTCTATACTCTTTTTCAGATCATTGTTCGTAAGCATTTTAAATTAAATTTGTGTACTTTTTTATTCATTTAACTTTCAATTATTGCAAATATTATTAAAACATGAAACTTAAATTTCTTGTTTAGTACTTTCGTTAAAAAAATTTATAAAATCAACATTATTTACAATAAAAAATATTTGATGGAATAGAAGTTGAATATTTTCTTTTTTTTTGGTTAATTTTCAACATTTCATGCCTCTTTTTTTAAGCATATTCCTGGGAATAATTCACTAATTTACCATGTAACATTTATATGTTCTGATTAATTTTAAGTTTAACAAAGTTGTATGTCTCTTCATGTTTCTGTGAACATATTCAGATTACTGGAAGCTTTAATGTCTGTTGCTGACATCTAATATTTGCTTCAGAGGTAAAAAAAAGTATATTTCTAAAAGTTATGGATGAAAGTTTTAAAAATAGAGAAATTATTGCCACATATTTATATTTAAAAAGATAAATAAATTTTAATGAATATTTTCTGTCTTTTCGATGAATAGCAAGCTTCTTTTTACTTGTAATTTAATTTAACTAAGTATAATAGATGAACAGAACGTGTCTCTGTGAGTACATACTATAGAATAAGTGCATTCATAAAAACATTGCAAATATTGATAAACGTTATATATATATATGTACTTATGCAAGCTCTATAAATATTTAATATTCTATTTATCTAAGTTATTTTGAATATGTTTTTAGATTAAGATATATTGGAAAAAATTAGTTAAGTGATTTTAGATAGCAAAACACCATTTAAAGAATTCCTAATTAAATATTTTTCTAAATTATTTAGTTATTTTAAATTTAAATCATATTATATTATTTACAAAATTTTTAGCTCAGATGTATTAGAACTTTTACTTATATAGAACTCTTAATAATTTCTTTGCAATATTTTTAATTATATCTTATTGTTATTAGCATTACAATAAAACAAATTCTCGAAAAAAGTTTTAATTAAGAGTCGTCATACAATTTGAAATTTAATGTGATTTTATATTCTGAATTAGTTTATTTGTCTAAACATAACACCAGAACTTTCCCAATGTATTTTAAAAATTGCGTAAATTAGCAACTAATTTAATTATTGAGTATGATTATCTTCATTATGTTTATATTTCAAAAATAATTTAAATTTCCTACATAGAAATTTAAAATGTAATATTTTTACTTTAATACGTTTAAAGCAATATTTTTACTTTAATACGTTTAAAGCAATATTTTAATATCAAATTCAATTTAACTGCAGCCTAATTGCAAACATATATCAACGCAAACGATTTTTAGAGCATAAAAAATGATTCCAAACCTTATTTTATATTGGACACCGTAACAAATTAAATATCAAATAAAATAAATATAATTAGTAAGAACGAAACAAATAATTAGCGATTATTAACGAACATGATGTTCTATTATAATTTAAACATAAAAAAAAAAGTCTTTAGTTTGAATTGAAAAGTTAAAGTTAACACAATAACACACACACACATATATATATATATATATGATTTACATTTCTATAATTAAGATGAAATGTAATATTTCTGTTTAAAATGAAAAATTGACTAGCGAACTTTACAATCAAATGAAATATAAACTATTTAAGATATCGTAACACGTTTAAGTGAATAAATTCAATCAAAACACACATTTTTATTTATTTATTGAATAGAGCTATCTTTAGGCTTTACAAAACATGCTTTGTTGTGTTCCTAAGCTATCTAGAGGCCAAGTTACAGTCAATTTTATGAAATTTGAAAAACTGGAAGTGGGTCTTTAAACCAGAAGTGGGTATTTAAATTGCTTAAAAAATCTATCTTGGAGAGTTTGATAACTCAAAATGCTATAAATATATTTCTATAAACCTTTTTGAGCCTGATATTTGAATTATTTTCTAGAGAATGTACTTAAGTATTTTTTATTGTATGAATATTTTTTTATATATGTTCTATATTTAAATAAACCTTTCATAAAGAGAATATCACATTTCTTATAATATTTAATCAATTAGTTCTAAAATCCTTAAATTTTAATAAAGCATTGGAATTTTTGTACATTCTCTAGATAAATCCACCTAATTTGTTTAAAAAATACTTTTACTGATATAAGTTTGTTACTTTTTCTCTCAATATTTTGAAATTTTTCAAAAATATTGCTAAAATTCTACTTATAATTATGATTTTTTAAATTTTAGATACTTTTTAAAACAATATTTTTAGTTAAATATTAATACTTATTAGTACTGATTCCTAAAAAAAAACATTTGTAAATTTTTTAGCTTGCTATTTTTTTAAAAAGTACTCCGGACATGTTCGGATACCTTGATGCTTGTCAAAAATCTAGTTATGATTTAAATACAATATACATTATTAAATTTTAATATTTTATGCATACAAAAAATAGCAATTTAATATTTACTAAGCTCTATTTTATAGTACTTTATAATATTTAAATCGGAACGTAACATTTAATATCATGTATAACTTAAAAAGTTTAACAAAGAAAAGTCTAAAGTTGGAAAAATATTTCCTACTTCTCGTACCGTATATACACGCTGTTTTAAACATTGTAAAGCGCATTCCTACGATAAAGCTTTTAAGATTGTTTTGTTTCATCGGTTCCCTCTAAGTTGGTCTCTTGATGATTTTTAAGCTATCGGGTCATTAGTATTCCGCAATTGCCTCAGACCAGGTCATTAAGCGATGCTAAATGTGCCCAGGTGGGAGGACACGGAGCCAAGTTTCACACCATTCTTTTCGGGGAGAACAGGGTGTTGGTGGATGCCACAGGAAGCTATTCTAGAATGCATTATGAGTAATTTCTGTGTTGCGCAACTATGTTAAAAGACTTCGGGAACATTATTCCAATGATAAATGATGATTCAATTTGATAGACAAGTTGTTTTTAAAAATCTTTTAAAATTTTTTATTTATTGTTTAATTATGAAACATGAGGTAAAATACTGGATCATAAGTACACACACGATTACTGATACCTTATATTATCATCTCCAAAGCGGTTATATATATATATATATATATATATAATCTAATAAAAATGTCAATTAGAGGAACACAACATTTATAACTAATACAGCTATTTAAAGTAATTTTAAAGACTGATTTTTGTTGTTGTTGTAAATCCAATATTTTACTATCAAGGGATTTGAATTTTAATTAAATATCATCAATTGCAAAATCATGTTATTTAGATAAAAATACTTAATGTTTTTAAACTCTAATAGTTTTAGAGATCTTTATTTTAAAAAAAAGAAATAAGTATTTTGGAAAAGTATGTAATGCTTTTAACTGGAACTTAGGGTCACTTTTAAAGGTTTTGAATTTCATAATTATTTTCACCTTACCTGAAAGACTTAATTAGAAAATAATAAAAGTGGTTAAAACTTTTTTCATTGCATTACCTACCACCACACAAATATATTATTTGTTCAATTCTATATGCTTTTCTCTCTTATTGCCGTTCATTATATATATACTTCAATATATATACTATACTAAGAGAAAAAAAGCATTTTTTTTATGATAGTTTCTCGTATAAGCAGTGTAGTACGCATTCCTGTACTAAGAGTATCATAACGGAAAAGCGACATTTACAGAATATCTTGCTCTTATGTAACCTTGCAATTCAAACGTCGTTTGATCAATAATGGAAAAATTAGATATTTTTAACAATAATGAAGTGAAGATTTTTGTAAAAGCAAGTACCTTTTTTCCTACGAATTCTTCTAAAAAATTTAAGAAAACAACAACTAGGAATCATGCTCTAAGATCGATTTTTACGTACATGAAAATAGAGTTTATCAATTGGAAAGACGAGTACGCCAAATAAATAATTGTTAAAACAAAAAAGGTATTAGTTTCAAGAAAGAAAGTACCAATTTTTTAACAATATTATTTAATTTATAAACCAAAAATATAAATTTTTTCCCTCGAACCTTTTCATTCATAATCTCGTGAAACATATAAATATTATAAAGGAAGGAATAATTGTGTCAATCCTCTCTCTTCAATCCTTATGTTAAACTGAGATAAAAAATATTAAGTGAACAGCTTTTTTTTTTATTAATTATGGAACTTTTTTAAAATTAAAGGAATCTATTTTTATTTTTAAAAATTAATTAAACTTTTTCACCATTAACACCTTGATATTTTATAAGCAAAAGAAGGGAAATTTAATGATATTAAATTCTAACTTTTGTTTCTGATTATATTTCAAGGAAAATGGATGTAAATATGTCGCAAAATAATGTAGAAATTTCCATTTCCCTATCAGAACAATGTAATATTTTGAATAAAACAAATTACAAAACCATAGAATACTATTATTAAATTAGTCGGGCAAATATATCATGAAGCCTGCAGGATTCATGTTAAAATAGCCGTAAACTAACAAAAACCAAATTTAAATATAATATTAAGACTCCTAGAATAAAGTATTAGAATTCTCAAGACACCTTCAGGAGGATACAGAACTGTAGCCTTGTTTCTTGGCAAGATTTCCAAGTAGTGCAAGCTACGGATTTAGCGTCTTTAGTTATAGCTATTGTGGCCCCAACTCTTCGAATCACCCATTAAGGTACCCATTAGAGGACCCCAAGGTGTAGGTTTTATTTCACCTCTGTGACCACCGAAGAACAATCGCTTTACATGCTAACTACTCGTTCGCACACAAGGTGGATATTTGTTACGAGCGCACCACTAAGCCATTTCGGGAACCCCCAGAGAAAAACGAAGATCTATGGCTCCACAAGAAAGGAATCGGTAAGGCTTAACAAGCAGCAAAAGTATGCGGGCAGTGTCGTTGTGTTATACCTCAGCAAATTCAGATACAAATGTTATGTCAAAATAGCTACTTTTAAGGTATCCGACTACCCTAAAATTGAGAATTTTGCCAAAAATTGACAAATTGTTTTCGTGATTTTACTTTATAGCTCTTTTATTAGCTTTATAGAAATAAAAAAAATATTATTTCCCGTTCTTTAGAACAAAAACTACAAAAGTTTTAGTAAAAGCAGATGTCATTACTTTAAGCAAGGTATGTCATACTTTAAAACGCGTTTTACTCGAAATGTGTTTTTTTGATAATGTTCAAATGGGGACACGATTGCCGAAAATGTTTTGAAAATAATTAACTGAAATTTTTTCTGCATGTTCCGTATAATAGAAGAAGTGTTTTAACTTTCAGATTTATCAATCACTGTTTTATTACAAAATTTACAGTTCCTTATGTGAATATAATTACTGTTTTTTGTAAGCAATTTCATGTAATAACTAAGATTAAATGCTGTAGTTTTTGTAAAAACTACAATATTTCTTATCCTGAAGGCCATTTCAGAAATGAATTTAACTCTACACAGCTTTGGATAGCTAAAAGTTTCCATGTGAGCATTTTTATTTCAAACAATTGATAATTATGATAGCTTTTAAATATTTTCTTACAATTAAAGAACATACGTATTTGCTTTGATTTATCTAAGTTTCAACTAGAGTTTAAAGTCAGAAATTTTATTTTTAATACTATGATAAAAATATATATTAAATAAAATACACATTGACTGGAATATTTTTTTTTGTGTGAAAATTTTAAGTAAAAGCTATATTTGAAAGATACATGAGAACACGGCCACTCCCATTTTGGACATAAAATACAATTTATGGCTTCCTGAGAACTAATTTATTTAATATGTCGACAAACAAAAGCATGCGGGGTGCAAATAAGCATTTTCGTTTATTTTTTATCATTACTAATCATGCATGATTTGGTAATATGCTAAATTTAAAAGTAAAATGAATCGATATAAATACGACAAGAAAAAATATTTTCTTATTAATTACCTTAGAAAGATGCAAAAAAAAAAAAAGTATAAAATGCGTAGTAACATTTGTAAGTAGAAAAAAGGAAATGATTATAATCTTTCACTTTAAAATATGATGTGATTTAATAAACTAATTTTAAGTATGAGTTTTGCAGTATTAAAAGTTTATACAAATACAAAGAAATAAATAGATTATTAGACTGAAAAACGGACTAAGCCAGAAAGAAGAAACTGAAAACAGCTTGGAATGATTTGAAATCTTTAAGTAAATGATTTTTAATTTTTTAGTTGTTAGAACAAAATATGATTTAGAATAAGCCTTCATGTATTATTTACCCATGAAAAATAAAATGCAAATTGTTAAGGCACTAAATTTTAGCTTAGAGGTTTCATACGTATAATAGTATTGAAAACCTTTACCAAGCTACACAGGAATTGCCTTTTTCTTTATCTTGCAAATAATTTTTATATGTTCTAGATAATTCTTAATATTTTATTTCATTAAACTATATTTACTTTAACGCTTTTGAAATGGTGTAAAACATTGCCGATGTGTCATATTCTTTCTTAAATATGTTCAAAACAGAATATGTTATTTAAAAATTTAAAAGTTCGAAGTACTAAAATGAGAACTGAAAATTCCTTATTATAGGAAATGCATATTCTTAAAGTCTTGCAAAATTTCAGAATGTAGTGTAAAAGATATAAATCAAAATAATCAAATTGCCCTAATAATTAGGATGCAGAATGTATAAAAATATATATATCAAAATTGCGATTACTGCTACATTTTAAATTAAAATTTGAATATTTCTTATAACTATACTTCTATAATTAATTTGAATATTTTATTATAACTATACTTCTATAATTGATTTGAATATTTTTTATAACTATACTTCTATAGGCATACTTTTCTGTAATATACGTAAAAAAGTTATTCCAATGAAGGTATATAATAAGTACCAAATTTTAGTTATAAAAATCCTACTTTAAATGAAACTTTGGGGACAGCAAAATACTGATTTCAACAGAGCAAACCTCTGTAATAGACTTTTGAATTTTATGGTAAAATAAAAACAGAAATGGTGTAAAAAGAATAAAATATCTTTAGTGATATAATACAGATCCAAAACAAAAGAATTCGTATAATAATTACCTTACATAGTTTAAACACAGAGTAGTATTATAGAATTTCATTTTCTAATCTCAAATGAAAGGACCCTATTACAAAATAAATAAACGAATGACAAAAAAATTGCCATTTAAATGTAATTTTAGCTAGTTTAAGACATTAATACAGATGTACAATAAATTTCGTAAAATAGTTTTTTTTTTAAAAAAAAGAAGAGTAAAAAAAGAAATTAATTTAATTTTTTCTTTTGTCGCATACAATTCAGTATTACGTCTGAAAAATGCATAATACTCTTATTTTGATGTTTGAAATTGAAGAAAATATTGAATATATTAGAATATTCGCTTGTTGATAAGAGATTGAGCAACATTAGTATAGAATGTAAATAACGAATGTTTTGCAAAGGGGATACTCCAACAAGTTAAGAACGTAATATGATTCTTCTTTATCCATCATTTCAAAACCTTCTTTAGATTCCGTGTCCTAATATTTAAAAACATTTCGAAACATCCTTACATTTTGATTTTTGAAAAGTTCTATTTTGCAACAAGTAATTTTCTAATGTATTTTTACTTATTGCTTATATGAGTCTTTACACAATCAACAACTGTAATAGTAATTCTCCCGGAATTTTATGAGTCTTATCAAATATATTACAACTTAAGATCCGATAAGACAAAAGCCTTAAACCTGCTATTAATGATTTTAAAAAAAAGTTTTAGAGGGGAAAAAAATATGATGTAATTGCCTTCCAAAACAGTTTTTACTGCGCAATTACATTTTATTTTATTTTCTATAGTTTGAAAACATTAGAACGATACCCTCTCCCTCTCCCCCTTCCCCTTTCGGCTATATCCCAATATCCAACGAAAGGGAATAGAAGGGAAAAAATATAAAAGAAAGATAGGTTTTAAGCCGGTTTCTGGGATTGAATTTCATGCTTAACCGAATTGGGGCGATATGAGGCTAAAGAAATTTTCTCTTTATACCCACTGATTTTGTTCTTTTTTGGTGCTTTTATTCTTCCTCCTCCCCTCTCGACCCCCAAGCAGCGTCAACTGTTGCTCACTTTCGCGTAGTTCCAAGGATAAAGAATAGGGAGGGTAGATTTCTAATGGTCCCTCCTTTTATGTGAGGCCTTTAAATTTAATGACGCATGATAAAAGTTCAATCATGATGTCCAGCAAGGTCATTAAAGCCGGACTCGGGGAGAATGGGATTAGATGACCGGACTTTGGTTCATTTTTATGCGGCACTTTGACAAACTAATTTTCAAGGTCCAACAAGGAGATATTGGATAAACACTGACTTTATAAGCTGGTGTATGTAGCTTTTTATGAAGGTGGTATTGGGAAAATATTCAGTGTCTTTCTCATTTCAAATGTAAATTTCAAGCTATATGTGCGTGTGTGTTCTGATTCTATCAAAAATTATTTAAAATATTCGCTTTTGCATTCAAATTGCCTGAAGAGTATAGCGTACCAGCATCTTTTATTGTATTTATATTCGAATATGTTTTTCAAATAGATGTACTATAGCCGAATAAGAAGATACGAGTAGAGAGTACATAAATACATGTAAATGATTTATAAGCATTCGGGATAAAATAGAATATTTTAAAATCGTGTGTATAGTAATACATTCTGCTTACATGTTTACATAATTATCGAAGTCGCTAAAAATTTTAAATGCCGATTTATTAAATGTATGGTGAACAACTTAGATATAGAGTTCATATAGCGCTTTTTTTCTATTATAATTCCTATATATATATATATATATATATATAGTATAATAAAATGAAAAAATAACAAGATATAATTATACAACCAACAAAGCTAAAAGACAAAAACCAGATTCTAAGAAACATAACTATAAAATAAATGGTGGAAACGAATATTGTACTAGATTTTAAAAAAACGTATGTATAACAGGAAACAGAGTTAGAACTTTAAAATGGAAGAAAACAAAAGAGCATATAGACTAAAATGGAGACCTATTATGATTTCTAAAGCTGTTGCTGAATTAGGACCAGCAAAATTAAGGTTAAGTATACTTGACGGATCCACCTTCCCCGTACAGCATATATATATATATATATATATAATATGAAATGAAAATATTTAAGCAACTTTTCTTTTTAATACGTAGACAAATGACCTTAACAAATTGTTAGCTGGCTTTATTTTTGTTGAGTTGGGGGCTCGAAACCATTGAAGACCCACTGTGTAGAGCAGGGATGGACATTAAGTCGATCGCGATTGACCGGGGGGCCAACAAGACATTTTGGGAAAACCACCTTAACTAAGACCTAAGAAGCGCATATTAAAAGAAACATATTTATGGAACACCGACGCCAGCTGAACTAGAGAATCGACATTTAACAATTTATAGGACTACGTTTACTTAAGCAAATGATTCGATAAATGTGTAGAAGATACATGTTTTTTCATAAGAAGCGTACGATGACGTTTAACACGTTCACTGCTTTGGGGGGGGACCAATTATTGCGATGCCAGCTTAGAAATGAGTTTTTCTCTCAGGCCGACTGAAGATGAGGATATAAGTTGATGATCAGCTCTTCCCGCGATAGAGCGAGATTGGCTATTAAGACATCATTCCACTCCCCACTTCCACGGGATTGGGTTTTCGTGTAGATATCACGTCCCGTTATGACGCGGGATTCGGCAGCAAGCAAATTAAGTACTGGGTCGTTATAATTAAAGTTACACTATTCAGAGGCCTGTAGAACCTGTTCTGCTTATTGGATTTTGATGAAACTTGGAATATATACTATATAGACTGTGGGAAAAAATGTCTGAAGTAAAAAAAAAAAATAGTATAAATTTTTACCATCAGGTGGCTTTTATCAAATATTCCTTATGCAAATCCGTAAAACCTCTATATAAACTTGCAGCCATACCCAGAGAATCATTTAGCCTGTGTTTGTCATTGTTAATCATTCCTGCTTTACATGGACGACAATGTTTGCAAACCACCGTATGTATGCATGCAAGGTGGAGCAACTCCTCACATTGGGGCCAAGTTAAATGACCGTTTAGTGCTAACTTTGGCGATAATCGTGATTATCCAGATATTTTCCAGATGCATGGCTTCTCGCTCATCCGATTTAAATCCCTGTGATTTATGATTGTGGGATTTCTAAGAGACCGTGAGTGTAGACAAAGAATTAGAACTTTACCTGATTTGAAAGCTAGCATTATATACCATGCGTCTGAAATTCTCCTGAGTTGCTTCGTGCTACCGTTGAAAACGCTATACTGCATTTTCCACATATTGTTGATGTCAATGGAGCATATATTGAGCATATTCTGTAGTGGAATAAATTTGAAGTATTCTAACATATTTTTTGTCCTTCTTCGGGCACCATATTTCCTCTAGTGGTCAAAATTTGAAATATTTTTATTGCAGAGACCTTTTTTCATGGTCTATGCAGCATATATTCCAAGTTTCATCAAAATCCGATAAACGAAACGGGTTCTACATGAATCTAAATGGGTGTAACTTTAAATATAACCACCCGGTACATACGTCGGTGGCAGATTCATTGGTTTACGTATGTTTTCTCCTCGTTGCATGGAATACGTTCACTCTCCATGGCCTAGCAGTCACTTATAGTTGTACCAGTACTCAACTTGACAATTTTGTGTTACTTGTGTTTCTGTAGTAAAAATAATAATCTGTCATATTTTAAAAGATGGGTACGATGTCGGAAACATGTGTTAGGAAGAAAAAGCATGCATTTTTAATAAAGAATGGCCACACCTACGCTATTGGGTGGACCGCAACACCCTTACAATATTAGAAGTATCCCGTACCCTAGAAAAGTTCACCCACCTCTGGTATAAAGGGAATGTAGTACGTTAAATCTACTGAAGCTCTCTAAGTCCTCGATTTACCATGGTATGGAAGTTTGGGAAGGGGTAGGGTATCAGTTTTAGAGTCAGTCTCGTCACATGACCACGACACAGAATTAAGAGATCCTTCTCCCCAGCCATAAGTTTCGTAGTGCCACGTGAATAAACAATCAACAATAATATTAAAATAAAGATTGTAAAGGAGCAACGTATTACTTCATTAAATGAAATATTTTAAAGGATCATATATAACTTCATAGAAAATCTGTGATTTTATTATAAAACTCAGGAATATTTATTGAAGTTGTTTTATCAAAATTACAGATGTTTATTAGCTTCTTAAAGCTTTCTGACCTTTTGTATCAACAAGTTTTTCTTCTATTCGCCGCTGATGTAAATATTAAATTAAAAATCATTCAAATAACATTATTGTATTTTTTTTAAAAAGTCAAACTGCTTTAGTTAATATATGCATGCAGAAAAGTTTCATGGCAGACGACTAATAAAAAATTTAAAACCGTACGTAACTATCAAAAAGTCAAAAGTCTCATAAAATCGGAAAAATTTTTTTCTCTCTGCACGGTTTTAAAAAAGGAAGTGTAATTTAAAAAAAATATTAATAGCTAAAGTTTTACTACTGGACGTTTCAGTTGCAATATCATATGATTAATTACATATAAAACTATATAAATTCGAAAACTTTTAAACTTTTTTTCTTTTTTTTTAGATTGAGATTCTTCGTAGCATACAACTTGGATTTTTTTATAACTTTTTTCTCTGAAATTTGGTACAAAAAATTATACCCTTTTAATGAATAACCAGAAAGTGAACAACTATTCTGAAATAACTGCTAACCATTAGAGTTAACAGAATGGGTAATTATCCAAGTTATAATAGTTAACAGAATTTCTTATTAGGTAATCAATAATGTTAAAAAGAGTGCTAATAGATGTACATGCATACTTTTAATTTAAAATTTAAGGCGTTTTTAGCGAATTGATCCACGGCATATTCTCAAGCCCAAACAATTTTTGTTCCTCTTTGTCGCGTTTTTCATCTTCTATTTTTTTTCCCGAGATAAGAACGATAGATAAAATTTTATCGAAGTGCGGAAAATATTTTTCTGGTTCTGACAGCCCTAAAACGAAAACCCTTTAGTTTTAGAAATAGAACACACACACAGAGAAAAAAAGAAAGAATAATAATAATAAAAAAGAATTCGGCTTGTCTTATCTAAGCTCCTTTTTTCCCTCGGAAAAATTTTGAATTGCATCAAAAACGTGATTCATCAAAAATAACGTTGAATCCACAAGGTATAATACGGGCTCCCGGAGAAGTATCTGGAAAAGGGTACATGGAATGGGAACGCTATAATCTAAAAAAACTCATCCGCCCGCTCCGGAGCCTAATAGAAAAACCCGAATTATGCTTTCGCTGCGTTCGGCTGTTTGATCGATTACCGAGCAGACCCATAATCTCCTGTTCAGTCTTATGTCAACTGTGCGAAATATTAGGGGGAAAAAAGGGGGAAATGTTAAAAAAAAGAGGAAAAAATCGAGCTCTCTTTCTTAGAAACAAAAAAAAAATCGTTCAGATGCGAAAGATAGTGACTGCAGTTGATAGGTTTCGAAATGCTACTGAAGGAGATTAAAAATGCATGTCTTATTTAGTGTGGTGTTTATGTGTAAATTGAAACAATTTCTTTCCTAATAAATATTTAAAAATAAATATGAGCTACACACATCGAGAGGTAGGGAAGTTAGAGGGTTGAATTGATTAGATAATCAAATTATTAGCTCAACAAACACATAAATCCTCATTTACACATGTATATCGTGCATTGGTATATATAGTTCTACAGAATATATTACATGACCTATTGTTGAACACACATATTTTTATACATACAGAACATTGATTAAATAACATATAGTTTTGTTGGAAGAGTTAAAACTATTGATTACACAGTACGCAACACTCGTCTAGATGTTAAGATGTCATCCAGTAGTGAAAAAGAATAAATACGATTTTAATTATAAGCAATTGAACACATAAGTATTATTTGTGTTTGTTATTGTATGTATTAAAGTTGCTTATTTAAAAATAAGATATTCTAATCACAACCGTGTGTCTTATGAATTTGAAGCATGGTTAAATGACAAGGTCGTTAGTGAGTGAATGAATATTAACATCGCCTGTTCAGCTACACGAGGG
Source organism: Trichonephila clavata (assembly GCA_019973975.1). Taxonomy (NCBI): domain Eukaryota; kingdom Metazoa; phylum Arthropoda; class Arachnida; order Araneae; family Nephilidae; genus Trichonephila; species Trichonephila clavata. Next base: position 14,660 of record BMAO01018970.1, read on the forward strand.
CTGTTGGCGACGGACCTCGTCATTTTGAACATGGTCAGTGACGAGGATGACACCTGAGCTGGCACCACTTCTCCTAACTACCACACCAAACCACATCAACGGGAGGACGTTTGAGCTCTCGACAGATTTATCGTGCATCGCTCTCCTACACGGCGGGTTTTTCAGTGTTGCTGGGCTCGAACTCACGACAAAACAGCCACGGATCCGATACCTTGACCACTAGGCTACCACGACGGCACAAGGTCAACGTTTGAGTCTTACCCTATTCTCCATATCAAAATCATTCTAATGAAAGTATTTTGAGCTTTGTCAGATTTAACGTGTTTTAGTGTGAATGATTGTTTTATTACGTCACACTCTTAAGCAACACGAGGGCTATTGGTAAAAGTTTGCAGAATTTGAAACCAGCTCAAATCACTTTGGTCACAGCTCCTTATCATTGACTGCGGTTCAAAACTACAAAATTCGTCTTTTAAATTCCTCGCTTAGCTTCAAAGCGCGACGTTTTTAACTATCAGATCATTCGGATTCAGTATTTTTACAAAAAACATCACGTTAGTATTATTAAACCTAATGTGCATTTAAATTTAATAATTGTTACAAAAATTATCTGATGATAATATAATAAATATCTGAACTTATCATGTTAAAATTCTCGTATAACTGTGCAAAAACGAATGTTAAATTTCCTAGGTCTGAAAATTTATATACAGCACCATATCGGTATGTTATTAGAATGAATTATTTGAATTATTAATTATCATGTTTTTAAATAACAGTATCCTTCAGAGTAAACAATTTTGGTCACACAAAAACAATAATTTTCAAATAGAGGGCTGCGAAAACTTTTAAATGATATAATTTATTTTACTAAAATAAGTACATAGGGCAGCAATGAAGAGAAAATAAAATAAAACTCTTCTTAACTGATAAAAATTTCATTATTATGATTATGTTATTTTGAAAATAAATAATTTCAAGCATAATGAAATAAAACTGCGATAAGCATATGCTAAAATTCATGGCGGTATTCTTTAATTATCTTGCTTCAATACTTAATTTAGTAATCGTTTTATGACACAAGTCAATGGGCACTTGTTTTAATAAATAACTTATAAAAGGTATTTTTTTTCTTTTTTTTAAATAATTATTGATGAAATAAAAAAATATGTGAGTATTTATCTATCATTTTAGGTGTGTCCAAATATTTTTAAAAAAATGGAGAATTTAGAACATTTGCAATCATTTTGTTAAACGAATAAATAAATTTAAATGTGAAATATATTTTGTAAAAATTAGTGCGGGGCCACACTGATTTTTTTATACTTCAACTAGAAAATATTCATATCGACAGATACAAATCAATAAATAAGCGTAAATGTGTATTAAAAATTCCATCAAAAACCCATTGGGGTCAATAACAAATAATTTTAATAGTTATAAAATTATAATAAACGCATTTTCTTTATTTCCACTGGCAATCTCTCTGAGGGAAAAAAAAGAATTCCATTCACATAGCATTTTACTAGGTATCCGAATATCCTAAAACTGTGAATTTTGCCAAAAATTGACAAATTTTTTTTATGGTTTTATCTTATGGGGCACCTTATTAGCTTTATAAAAATACCAATTTAACCAAGATACCATACTGTAAAACGCGTTTGACTCGAAATGTGATTTTTTGAAAATAATCAAACGGGGTCAGCGATTGCTAAAAAAGTTTTGAAAATAATTAACTGAAATTTTTTCTGTAACTTCTGTATAATAGTAGAATTGTTTTAACCTTCAGAGTTATCAAACGCTGTTTTATTACGAAATTTACAGTCCCTTATGTGAATATGATCACTGTCTTTTTAAGCATTTTAATATAGTAATCGAGATAAAGGCTCTAGTTTTTGTAAAAAAAATAGCTCTTATTCTGAAGGTCATTTCAAAATTGAATAACATA
>BMAO01018971.1:0-13287 GCA_019973975.1 Trichonephila clavata
TTTTTTACTATAAAAAATCGTAGTTCGCAGTAGTGAAAAATCGCAAATGTCTAATTCTAATAGTTGAAAAACGGAAATATTTTTTATCGATAAAGGCCCGTAACTCCCTTTGAGAGTCTATTTCCCTTTGACCTGTTCATAGAAGACTTCAATTCAACAACAACAACAACGACAAATCATGCATACCAAGTTTTATTAATCTGGATCCAGTAGTTCGAAAACGGGAATTTTTTTTATCTGTATGCTCCAGCAACTTCTGTTCTTAGCAGATCAATAATCATCAAAAGTAACATGCTAGCCAAATTTCAAGCATGTGAATCTAACTGTTGAAAAGCATGAAATGTTTAACTATAACGCCCCTCCTTAAGCCTTCGCAATTCCCCTTGAGGGTCGATTTTTGCAAAACCCGTTCTTAGAGGAACTCTACCCCATGAAAGGAACATGACTACCTAATTTCAAGTCTGGTGGTCTAATAGTTCAAAAACGTTGATTTTTATCTATAATGTTTTTTATGCTCCTTGGGGTCAATTTTCGCAAAACCTCGAATGTAGATGTCCTTTACTCCATGAAAGGAACGTGTCTACCAAATTTCAAGTTTGTAGGTCTAATCGTTCAAAAACGAGAACATTTATCATAAACGCTTCTTAAACTCTCGTAATAACCCTTGGGGGTCGATTTTCGCAAAATCTGTTCTTTGCAAATTTCTACTCCATGATAGGAACATGCCTACTAAATTTCAAGTCTGTGGGTCTAATTGTTCCGGAGATATTGTATTGAAGGAACGAGTGAGTCGCTTTTTTTTCCTCCGCTATATATATATAGATGTAACACTCGCGAAACAATTTTAGTTATATATAAAACGAATCTGTAGAATTGTAAGATAAATACACGGAATTTCTTAAGCACGACAAATTTTATTTACTTGAATAATTTTTAAATAAACATTATAAAAATTAAAAGATGCATATTCTTTATTTGTTTTGTTATTGTTTTCAGATTATTCAGATTGAGTGATTATTTGCATATTCTTTGTTCCTTTATACCACAGTTAAAAATGACATGTTTAGCCTTGGATTCCCTTAACCACGGTTCCACCTATGAACGCATGCCTCTAACTTCTCGAAAGGGTAAAGTTCAAAGTATCAATAGTTCTTTTTTTCGAGTAGGCAACCTTTTTCATGCGTGGATTTGTTCTATTGGGAGACTTAGGTTGCTAAACTAATTCTAAATGACGATTAAGGTTAAATTAATGAAATATTGATGCAATAAGATATAAATATATGATTTATTCGATAAACCCTAACGGAATGACAAATTGCGATCAAATCGATACAGAACTTTTATAGACATAAAACGAATGTGAAACTGAAATTATAAATTATTTTCAAATTCGTAAATAAACAAATCTAGTAAAAAGTTCAATCAATAAGTTTCATTGCAAACTTAATTTATCATTTAATACTATTGAGTTACCACTCGTAAAATATGCAAATTAATGTACAGTATATACAGAAAGTTGTTCGCACTTTATGGAAACGATTTTGATAATTTTTATCTTTAAATCCCGTATTTTTTGTCGCGATTTACTTCTATCTGATAGCTATGATTCTTCACGATAGCTCTAGCTCGAATTTTCCACGAAAGTAAACTTATTCTTAGTATTGCTATGCCAATTTTATTCCATTCCTCTTGAATCGTTTCCCAAGTCCGTTAAATGTTCTTGGAGGCCGTTTTCTTAAGTCTCGTTTTGATAAACCGAAAGCACGAAAGTCTAATGAAGAAGTGTCAGGTGATTTTATAAAGATCTTGCTCGAGCGCCTAAACGTATGGGAAAATTGGAAGAAAGACTAGCCATATTTCAAAAATAATCTAATTTATTCATAATATTAACCACAACTCAAATTCAATCGATCAAGAATAAGAGTGGCATCCAATTAATAAATATGAAGATAATTAACGAGGTAAGAGCGAGATATGAGAAGACTTTAATGTTTACTACACTTACTTCCCAGCTCTGACTTCTTCGCTATTTAATCTAGATTCAATCTCCAGTGGCAGTTCGTCACCTTAAATAATTCAATTATCAAATATTAAATATCCACGATTCACATTCAATTTGATTAATCCCTGCTCCGCTAGCAATCTATCCTATCTCTGTCTACTAACCTGAAAGCCTAGAATATTTAGTAGTCCTTATTTACATATTCACGTTTTTTCTTCGAGGAGGAGTTTTATAATTAAATAATTGGAAAAAGAGACCAGAAATTCTCCAAGAGGACTGTTAGTTAAAAGAGCCTGGATAGGATCGTCACAATTTTACGGGTCAAATCAAATGTATCACATCAAATGGGATACACTTTACTCCTGTTTCTAACTTTTTTTTTTTCTTTTCTGAATAAGCGGTGGTTGACATAGCCGTGTGACTACAGCTTTGGTTCATATGAAGCTCAAGTTTATCCTTTCTATATAAGGCTGGAATTTCATCTTCAAAAATTGGCTCTAAAATATTCTGCTAATAGCAGAGTGAATCAATTTGGGCTTTACTTTAGACTTTTTTGATTTTTAATTTGCCGTTATAACAAAATCCTGCAATTATCATGAATCTCATTAGAAAATTTTCTGTACACTGACGAAGGCATTTCATATCGTCATTCCAGTCAACTGAGTAATAGAAAATTGATCTTCTTTTATTACAGTCACTTAAATACACCGATGCTTCATCGAGTGTTACCCCAAATTTCCATTTTTCAGCAGCTAGGTGTTTTCCATATAGTTTTCGACAATTTGTTTTTCTTTTAGCCGTATGCTTCGGCAAAAGCAGATGAACTTTAGGTTTAAATATCCTTTTTAACATTAAATTTTTATGAATGATTTGCTTAAAGTAACGGAAAACATTCCTAATTTTAATGCAATGAATCTTTGAGTCGGCGGATTTTATTTTAGGATCAGAGACTTCACTTTCTTGATAGTTGCCTGCTTTCGAACAGTCGTAAGATGAGGTTTTGCGGCCCTATTTTCATTTTTACTTTCATCTAGACGTTTTTTACCTTCCAAATTTAATATACAATAAATACATTTTTTTTAAATGCACTGAGATTTTTGCGCAGCTTTGTAATTTTGTGATACGAATATTTCTCCACTGAAAGGGCAGTTACGTAACTTTCAGCCATCTATCAATTTTATAGGTCTTTTTCAAAATAAATCTTTTATTTTACACACATTACTATTAAAAGAAACATTAGCGGATGATTATTCTGAAGTTGCCAAAGTCTTACCTGAAAATACCAATGAGAAAATAAATTACAAAATCCTTTCCATAAAGTGTGAACGACCTTCTGTACAATAGTTTTCAAAATTAGAAGGATTTTTTAAATTTTAGTCGATTATCTCTAGAACTACTGAATAGATTTTAATACGATTTGGTGTGCCTATAGGGCTGATATAATGAAAAAAATAATCATTCAACAGTTAAAATACACACATGTGATTGTGCATAACACTAATTGAAGTCGAAATGCATGAAACAGCAGTTGCAAAATAGAACACACATACAAAATTGGATAACAGGGGGTATAGTCCCCTCTTTCATATTAACAGACCTCACACTGTGATTTTATACCGTAAATAAAGGAATTTGGCAATTAATGCCACTCGTTCGGCAACTCTGTTTTCAAGCCTTGGATGATTAACGTAGGTGAGTTGCAAGAAAATTGCCCTCCCCAGAGAGTTTCAGGCGTGCTTTATACGGATGAGGTCTAGAGGTCAAACTGACCAATTCGTTCGGCGAATTTCCTCACTTTCCACAAATTCGTCGACCAGATGAGCTTTATGTGCCTCGCGTTGTCATTAATTAAAAAAAAACAGCCAACAAGGTGAACATAAGGCTCCAAGATCTCATCCATTTGCCTCACAGCAGTCATAGTGTCTATTTTAAAGACGTGGAGGAGTGTGTGGACATCCAAAGTGATGTCTGCCCAGACCCTTTAAACTCCGCTACCTTAATGGTCGATTTCTCGGACATTGGAGGCTAGGTACCAGGGCTCTGGTTCTCACCATATATTCTCTCCCTATTTTCATATGGAGAGAAGCAGGGACCCACTACCAACCCTCCAATGTCCGAGAAATCGACCATTAGGATAGCGGAGGCTTGATAGTCAGGGAAGGCATCACTTTGGATGTCCACAGTGCACGATCAAGCAGAAGACGAAAAATTTCTATCAGACTGAGTCGATGATGCTGGGTGAGGGAATCGAGGTTATATGAAATGTTGGTATGTACATTGTACTACTTAATACTCTGTACTCATCAAAAATCCCCGTTTTTGATTATTTATATTGTAGATAAATAATTTTGAGTCTCTAAAATCATCCTACCAAATTTAAGTCTATTTCCATTTTTTTGAAAATTCAACCCGTTTATTGTAATGCTAAAATCTGAAATTATTACTTTTGATTATTTTTCGCCTATATTTCACACTATAAAAATTCTTTTCCGCATTAGTTAAGTCCCAATCAATAACGTTTTTCTCTATATAACGGCTAAATACTCTATTTTATATTTAAATAGACACATTTCTTATGCATGTTACTTATTAAATATCTTTTTAAAATTATATATATATTTGAGATGCAATTACTAGTGAAATATATTTAACCGAAATCTAAGGTAAAATAATTTTAAAATATTCTTTAGTTATATTGAAGATGTAAATATAGGGAATATGAACATATTGGCCAAATGTCAACTCTCCTGATATTCGATGTTTCCGCCTTTTGCTTTGTAGTATAGAGCATTAACTTGCCCTGGTATTGATGTATTAAGCATCTGAAATGCCTGTAAGGTGATTTCAGATCGTGCTTTATGAAGTGATATTTCTAGTTCTTTGACATTTGTTTTGAAAAGTTATTCATCTGTCTTTAAAGCCTTGCCAGTTAATACCCCAGATTTTCGATTACCCTAATATCTGGATTTATTGATGGTCATTGCTGATGAAAAATACACCATGGGTACAGTGCCGATTTATCCAGGGGGCGCTTGGGGAGGGCACCTAGGGGCCCGGGGCGGGGAGGGTCCCAAAAGGGCCCGGATAAGCTGCACTTAACAAGATCTTTTGGTTATAAATTTCGATCCTCCAGTGCCAATGGGGCCTGTAGATCTTCTGCACCCAGGAAATGAGCTTAAATCGGCACTGCGTGGGTAAACCAGGTCTGTACAGTTTGGGCGGGGAGAGGAGTAGCATTGTCGTATCGATATACTCATATTCGGTCACCATTTGAAAACCAATCCTCCATTAATGGTTCAACAACGTTTTCTAGATTAGGACTCATTTCTAGTTCTTTTTCCTTTTGTAGTGATAAGGGAACCAATCCAATTTCAACCAAATGCTCCCCAGATCATAAATCCATTACCTCCAGCCTACACATCTGGTTATATGCAATCTGGATGAAGCGCTTCATGTTGCCTACCATCATTTGTAAAAAGTGTAGAACAGTTCTCATCGATCCACAAAACTTTTTATCACAGTTCAGCATCCCAGATTATTGTATTCCTTAGCCCAAGAATAACGATATTTTCGATTTAAAGCTAACTAATATAGTTTTCGTGTTGTTTGCGTCGTCTTCCAAACCCAAAAAATTTAAGTTCTTTTCGTATTGTTTTGCCAAAGATCTGTGTTTCCGTGTTTAAGGTATCCGACTACCCTAAGATTGTAAATTTCGCCAAAAATTGACAAACTTTTTAAAATTTTATTTTATAGGCCATTTTATTAGCTTTATAAAAATACCAAGTTCATTATTTTCCGTTCACTAGAACAAAAACTAGAAATGTTTTAGTAAAAGCAGATGCCATTACTTTAAGTAAAATGTCGTACCTTAAAACGCGTTTCATTCGAAATGTGTGTTTTTTTTAAAAAAGCTCAAACGGGGTCAGTGATTGCTCAAAAAGTTTTGAAAATAATTAACTGAAATTTTGTGTGTGTATGTTTTGTATAATAGTAGAAGTGTTTTAACCTTCAGATTTATCAATCACTGTTTTATTACAAAATTTACAGTCAATTATGTTAATATAATCACTTTCTTTTAAGCAATTTCATATAACAACTAAGATAAAGTGCCCTGGTATTTGTAAAAATTAAAATCTCTTATCCTGAAGGTCATTTCAAAAATAAATTACATAGCAACCCACCAGAATGGAAAAAGTGAAAATTAGTTCATTAACTTTTGGTACAAAATGGTTCCCGTTTATTTTATTTTTTGTAAATTTGTACCAATTATTTCCCATTTTAGTAATAATAATTTCTTTTTCTCTCCTTAATTTTAGCATATTTTTCTTAAAATGTACTAAGCAAATCTAAAAACCACAACAACAAAAAAATTCCCTATATTTTCATTTAAAAAAAAGTTGTTGTGCAGGTGGTCGGATTTCTAATTTTTTAATTCCTGCGTAATTTGTAGACTTGTCAATCGTCTGGATTTCCTTTTTTCTTTTTCTTTTTTTCCCCAGAAATTCCCTTTAATTTCTTCTCATAACGTTTTTTCCTTTTCTTGGGTTTGTTTCCAAGATGATGAAGCTTTTTGTGCTACCTTTAGTTACATATGCCTTATGTATCCTCATTACTGTTCTATTTGATATTCTAAGTTGCTTACAAAATTTCACATACTTTCACACCATTTTGTAGCATGGAAACAATCTGCCCTCTTTTAAACTTTTTAATAGCTTTTGTTGATGGCGTGATAAAACAAAAACAATTAGTTTTATAAAATTAAAACAATCTTAACTTGAAATAAGAGAGTCGATTACTTTTACGGAAGCCCTTTTCTAAGATATTAATAAGTATTTTCTATAGTTGCAATTTAATGAAGAGTAAAAATAAAATAAGTGGTAGGTGACAAGTCTGGCCCCACTATATTTACTACCTTTATTGCTTAAAATATACCATAAAAGTCCAGGATATTCAAACAGTATTGGAATTTGGAATGTGAAATCAATGTTCATTCATTTGATTTTTATGATTTTTTGCCGTTTAATCAAGCATACAATTTTTATATAGACGAATTAATTTTTTTTGGGACTGTAATCTTAAATTTTTTTAAAATAAAATATTAAAAGTAATTTTTCTGCGTACGAAACAATACTCTAAAAATCATTACTATTTTTAACAAAAGTAAAATAATGCTTTTAAGGACCGAATAAATATCCAATGCAACCAAATGAATTCTTCCTTCACATGTTTTTTTTTTCCTTTTTTTCATTTCACTCTTCATTAACAAAGAGATCAAGATAGAACAAAAAGAAAAATAATTATTTTCAGATAGTACTGAGAGAACTCTGGTTATTTTTTTTTAATTTTATTTTCTATAGGGAATCTTCCAGGGTATTTTTATTTAAAATTTTAATGCCGCTCCAACCTAAGAAAATATTTCGAGTCATTAGTAAAATAAAATACCAAAAAGTCGGAAAAACATTTCACTCTTTCAATAGCTTTTCTCATTTCTCGTTTTTCGTTTGATCTTTCTATCGGAGTCCAGGTATACATACTTCGAAATTACTTTTTCTGTGCTTCCTTTTCTACTATTAATTAATTTTTTTCTTCTATTAGAATTTTAAAAAAAACATATATCTTTGGAACAAATCTTTAGAGTGTACCGGCGAATCTTAAAAGTACAGTTGACATTAAAAAAAAAGGAAGTTCATTTTTTCGTTTATATGTATTACTTTTTTTCTAGAAAAAGTTCTATATGGTAAAGGGTTTTTTCTAAGTTATTTTTTTTTTAAATTTGGGTGTAAGATCAACTTTTTCTATATGTTAAGTTTACTATTTCTCTAGTTTCTATTATTCAGTCAGCCTATCTATAAGCAACGTGAGCACAAAAATAAAATTAAAAACAATATGAAGGTTATTTATCTTTACTTTCAAAAGTTTTGAAGTAGTTATTTATTTATTAAGGATTAATGTTGGTAAAAAGTTAGTATTTTACCAATATTATTACACATACTCGCAAGTAAAAGACCAGGGTAAGCCATGGGGAAAAAACCCAGTTTTACCCAATGATTCAATAATTTATCTAGCAAAAATGGCTAGACTATGTATTTTCATTTTTTGTTTATTTAGCCGACAGGCATCGGAAGCCTTGCGGTCATGATCACAGATTTTAGTGGGTTCGCCACTTGCACCACTGTTTTTGTTTAAAAAAATGTACATCTGTAAAGTAAACAATATAGGAAGCATCAAATTTTCGTAAACCAGAGAGCTAATTTCATGCTTTCGATTACAACATGAACAAATAATATAAAAAAAAAAATTTAAATCAATTCCTACTTAGGTCAACAAAGAAAAAATTTTAGTTACCTTTTATTAAAAAGTTACAATTAATATAAATATGAATATACATATGACAGAATTACATTTCGTGACAAAATAGATAGCGATTTTTTCCTTGCTATTTTCCCTTTTTCTTTCAATATAGGATGTTAGACTAATTTTTGTTATTATTTACTTTATTTAATTATTCTATAATAAAATAGTATAGTAAAAAAGGAATCACATTCGCAGAAATTAGGCCATTCCAGGTGGAATTCAAAACCACGAGTTTTGGATTAAAAGCCCAAAGCACTATCCGTTGCACTACCGGGACACAACCTAAATTTTAATTTCTATACATATAGAAATTCATACATATTCATACATATATATACATGTATATATATGTGTATATATATGTGTATATACATATATATGTATATATACATATATATATGTATATATACATATATATATGTATATACATATATATATGTGTATATACATGTGTACATATATATATATGTATATATATATATGTGTGTGTATATGTATATATATGTATGTTATATATATATATACACATATATATATGTATATACACTGGTGTGCAAAAATTAAGGACGAGACGGTTTTTTCAATATAACTTTGTACAAAAGCATTCCAAATCAACACATTTAATACCGTAAGATCCCCAATACGTAAGGACATGAGTAATGTAAGCAACACTTACTAAAAGAGAAATCAGAGGGATAAAAAGAAGCTTTATTGAAAAAGTAGCATGGAGCGCAATGCGACTGAAGGCCGAAACATCCCTGTGATGGGTGTCCAGTAAGAAATATCCGGTCTTTAGTAGGGGATATGATCTCCCCTGAATGCTAGGCAGGTTTCACAGCGTCTGTCCATGCTGAGAATGAGGGTGTCAATGAGTTGTTGAGGCATTGCTGCCCATTCGTCTTGCAGCGCCAATCGAAGCTCCGGAATCGTTACTGGTGGTAAGGTATGAGCTGCCAAGCGTCTGCCTAGAAAATCCCATACATGCTCGATGGGATTGAGATCAGGAGATCGTGCCGGCCAATCCATACGTTCAATATCCTCACTCTCTAAGAGCTGTTCGGCAGCTACTGTGCGATGACATGGTGCATTGTCGTCCATGAAAAGGAACTGCGGACCCATAGCGCCTCTAAAAAGACGCACATATGGAAGAAGAATCTCGTTACAATAACGGGTCCCGTTGACTGAACCTGCGTCGAAGATGTAAAGGTCTGTACGACTACCAAGCATGATGCTTCCCCAAACGAGAACACCGCCACCTCCATACCTGTTCCTTTCAATGATGTTCGAGGGATGATTGCGGTTTCCCCGCTCTCTCCAGATGAGTATGCGATGAGAATCACTACTCAGACTGAATCTGCTCTCATCTGTAAAGAGTACTCGTCCCCATTCATTGTCTCACCAATTCCGGTGTTCCCGGCACCACAGAGAACGCCTTCTTCGATGGGCAGGCGTTAGAGGTACACACCGTACAGGGCGTCGTGCAAACAGACCACCACCGTGCAGTCTTCTGGCCACGGTAAAACGCGATATCGGTCGTCCAGTCGCCTGTGTCGTGTGTCTAGCGATTTCTCCCGCTGTCTGCAACCTATTTCTTCTGGCCTGTAAGGCAATATACCGGTCATCTGCGGGTGTGGTTCCTCGTAGACGACCACTACTGAACCCCCGGATAGCTGTTCCTGTAGTTTGAAATTGTCTCCAAAGTCGTGAAACGATGCTGTGAGCAATTCCGAACTCTGCAGCCACACTTGTCACACTGCGACCTTCCTCCAACTTCCTAATGATTCGACCTCGGGTAAAAGCATCCAGACGTCGTCTAACAGATTGATTATTTGCCATTTCTCGCTGAGGCAGCAACTCGGTGTGATTTTAACTGCTATACGGTGTGCAATCTCTTTGCCAGAAATACTAATCTTACACCGACAACATGCTTTACTACTCAGACACTCCCCCATTACGTCTACCTGCATATCTGCGCATGTGCTACCGTACATCACCTCACTTAATCTCCTGATTGGTCTTCTTGTCCGCTCTACCTCTTCGTTCAGCTGATATGCTAATTTTTCGACTTCGTCCTTAATTTTTGCACACCAGTGTATATGTATACATATATATATATGTATATATATGTATATATATGTATATATATATGTATGTATATGTTTATATATATATGTATATATATGTTTTTTATGTGTATATATATATCTATATATATAAAGGAGAAAAGCGACTGACTGACTAATCACGATATCTCCGGAACTATTCAACCTACAGACTTGAAATTTGGTAGATATGTTCCTTTCATAGAGTAGACGTCAGTTAAAAACGGATTTTCCGAAATTCGAAACGCAAGGGGCGTTAAGGGGGTTAAGGGGCGTTATAAATAATTGCTTCCATGTTTAAACTACTTGATGTACAATCTTGAAATTGGGTAAGCAGATTCCTTTCAGAGAGTAGAGATCCACTACAAAATGAGTTTGGTGAAAATCGACCCCCAGGTGGCGTTGCAAGGGCTTAGGGGGCGTTATAGATAATTATTTCCATTTTTAAACTATTTGACGCACTGTCTTTAAATTTGATAAATAGATTCCTTTCGTAGAATAATGATCAGTTACAAAACAGGTTTTATGAAAACAGACTTCTAAGTGGCGTTGTGGGGGATTAAGGGGCGTAATAAATAAATATATCCTTTATTAAACTACTTCACTTACCTGCTTGAAAATTGGTAGGTAAGTTTCTTTCCTGGAGTAAATATCCGTACAAAATGGGTTTTGGGAAAATTGACCCACAAGGGGTGTTGCGGGGGCGGGGGGTTTAAGGGGCGTTATAAATTCCGATTTTTAAGTTACTAGACGTACAGTCTTGAAACTTCGTAAGCAGATTCCTATTCATAGGGTAGAGATACGCTACAAAATGGGTTTCGTGGAAATTGCCCCCCAATTGGCGTTGCGGGACTTAAGGGGTGTTACAGATAATTATTTCCATTTTTAAACTATTTGACGCAGTCTTTATATTTGATAAATATATTTCTTTCATAGAGTAGAGATCAGCTATAAGAAAGTTTTGTGAAAACAGTTCTCTAAGTGGCGTTTCAGGAGATTAAGTGGCGTAATAAATAAATATTTTCGTTTTTAAACTACTTGACCTACCTGCTTGAAAATTGGTACGAATGTTTCTTTCATGGAGTAAATATCCGCTACAAAACAGGTTTGGGGGAAATTGACCCCCAAGGGGTGTTGCGGGGATGGGGGTTTAAGGGGCGTTATAAATTCCGATTTTTAAGTTATTAGACGTACAGTCTTGAAACTTAGTAAGCAGATTCCTCTCATAGGGTAGAGATACGCTACAAAATGGGTTTCGCGAAAATTGCCCCCAAGTGGCGTTGCGGGACTTAGAGGGCGTTACAGATAATTATTTCCATTTTTAAACTATTAGACGCACAGTCCTTATATTTGATAAATAGATTCATTTAATAGAGTCAGCTATAAGAAGGTTTTGTGAAAACGGACTTCTAAGTGGCGTTGCGGGGTATAAGTGGCGTAATAGATAAATATTTTCATTTTTAAACTACTTGACCTAGCTGCTTGAAAATTGGTAGAAATGTTTCTTTCATGGAGTAAATATCCGCTACAAAACGGGTTTGGAGAAAATTGACCCCCAAGGGGTGTTGCAGGGGGTTAAGGGCAGATATAAATAATTATTTCTATTTTTAAACCATTAGACTCACAGTCTTGAAATTTGGTAAGCAGATTCCTCTCATAGGATAGAAATACACTACAAAATATGTTTTGTGAAAATCGACCCCTAGGTGGCGTTGCGGGGGTTCAATGGGCGTTATTGATAATTTTTTTGCATTTTTAATTAATTGGACGCACATTCTTCAAATTTTGCTAAGCAGATTCCTTTCATAGAGTGCAATTCCCCTACAAAATGGGTTTTGTGAAAACAAACCCAGAAGTGGCGTTGTGGGGGCTCAAGGGGCGTTATAGACAATTATCCCCATTTTTAAACTGTTAGACATACAGTCTTGAAATTCGATAAGCAGATTCCTTTCGTAAAGTAGAGAACCGCTACAAAATGGGTTTTGCGAATATCAACTACCAAGTTTAATTTCGGGAGTTTAAGAGGCGTAATCGATAAATATTTCCATTTTTAAACTATTTGATCATCCTGCTTGAAAATTGGTAGGCATGTTCCTTTCATGGAATAGAGTTCCTCTAACAAAGAGTAAAACGTAAATTGACCCCTAAGGATGTTTGCGAGGGGTCAAGAGGAGTTACAGAAAAAAATTAATATTTTTATTTGTTAGACCCATATACTTGAAATTTGTTAAGCATGTTTCTTTTGTTGAATAGATATCCACGAAGAATGTATTTTAAGCAAATCAAGTTCTTAGGGGGGGTGCAAGGGGTTACTGGGACGTATTGACAAAAAAAATTACTTTTTTCGAGCTACAAGGACTATAATAATGAAATTTGGTTTGCATTTTTCTTTTGTTGAATTGAAATCCTCTAAGAGCGGTTATATTGGAAAACGGCTCTCAACGGGATTACGGGGATATTGATAGTAAAACTTCTTTTTTTCTGTTAGATTTAGACTTGAAATTTGGCTTGCATGTTCAATTTACGGAGAGAAGATCCACCGAAAATTGGTTTTGCGGGAATCCACTTGGTTTTTGGGTTACGAAAGAGCAAATATCATTCTATACTTCAATTTTAGAGATTTTTAGAAAATACAAATTAGATGAGTTCTGCCCTTTTTTTTGCGACAGTTAAAGGTATAAGTATATTTTTCAATACAATCGAATTCTTAATGCTAGGACTTAGATATCAATAATTTATACATATATATAAGCAGTAAAAATTTATAAAACATCATGAAATACCCAGCGAAGCGGGCGGGTAACAGCTAGTGTATATATATATGTGTAT